>CAUYSK010064737.1:0-16640 GCA_963575035.1 Avahi laniger | reverse complement strand
TCTGGCGCGTGTTGTGTGGTGTGTGTTGTGTGGTGTGTGTGGTATATGTGGTGTGTGGTGTGCGGTGTGTGGTGTGTGGTATGTGGTGTGTGTGGTGTGTGGTATGTGGTGTGTGGTGTGTGGTGTGTGGTATGTGTGGTGTGTGGTATGTGGTGTGTGGTGTGTGTGGTGTGTGGTATGTGTGGTGTGTGGTGTGTGGTATGTGTGGTGTGTGGTATGTGGCATGTGGTGCGTGTGGTGTGTGTGGTGTGTGATGTGTGTTGTGTGGTGTGTGTTGTGCGGTGTATGGTGCGTGTGGCGCGTGGTGTGTGGTGTGTGGTGTGTGGTGTGTGTGGTATATGTGGTGTGTGGTGTGCGGTGTGTGGTGCGTGTGGCGCGTGTTGTGTGGTGTGTGTTGTGAGGTGTGTGGAATGTGGGGTGTGTGGTACGTGTGGTGTGTGTGGTGTGTGTTGTGTGGTGTGTGTTGTGTGGTGTGTGTTGTGTGGTGTGTGGTGTGTGGTGTGTGGTGCGTGTGGCGCGTGGTGTGCGGTGTGTGGTGTGCGGTGTGTGGCGGTGAGGCGCGGGGAGTGCGGGAGGAGGCGGGGACGTCGCCGGCGTGGCGAGGGCGAGCGAGCCCGGGGACTGAGCTGCTGCCCCGCGCCAGGCCCCGCCGCGGCTGATGCTGCCTCCCCCAGGGCACCGGGTTTCAGCGCCGCGCTCTGTCCCGTCGGCCACGTGCCGGGCTGGGCCACGCCTCTCGCCTGTCTCCTGTCCCCGAATCCCTCTCCACGCCGCACCAGCAGCCGCCTCCTCACACACGCCTGATGGCATCAGCGCCCCGTGAACCCACCAGTGCCGTCCCCTGGTCCTCAGGATGAGCGCCCACATGCCCCCGGACCCAGAGGGCATCGCCGGGCCAGGGCTCCCCCGAAGTAAACAGGAAGCTCCCAGGAGTGGGCTCACTGCAGCCCTGGACACCTGGTCCCCTACGTACAAGGCTCGGTGGGGACTGGCTGGTGCCCACCTCTCCAGCCACGTCACACACACCCCCCCAACGCCATTTCCCAGCTTTCCGTGCCTCAGCATGTCAGGTTCCCTCCCGCCAGGCCTCTGCACATGCTGTTCCCTCCGTCCGGAATGTTCTTCCTCCTGCTTCCTCACTTCTCCTCCTAGTTAACGCCTGTCTGTCCTTTAGCTCGTAGCTCGGGGAGGCTGTCCCTCCCTGGGTGCTCAGAGGAGTCACCCACCTTGTGGCTGCTCACCCCGAGTAGCTAATGTCTGTCTCCTGCCCTGAGCCCCGTGTCCGGGGACACATGCCTGTCTAGGGCATGGCAACTTCCTAGGCAAGGCCTGGTACACAGCAGGTGCTTAATAAATATTTCTTAAACCACCCAGTGAGGTAGATCCTATTACATTCCCATAAGTGGGATGAACCTGCACCCAGAGCAGGAGGGGTTTGAACCGTCTCCTGTCCTGCTCCAGAGCCCGCATCCCTCGCCCTGAGCAGAGGCTCCCCCAGATAAGACGTTCCCGGAGCTGGGGCCTCCTCAGGCAGGCGTCCCCGCTCTCCCACCCTGTCCCCAACCCCATCATCCTGCCCCTGCCCTTGTCTCTCCCCAGGGCCCATCCGCCAGGGACAGCCCCAGACTCTGCAGTTCCTGCAAGGAACAATTTTTCACAAAGCACACTTTGAACCTCAGACTTCTCACGATTCTGATTTCCACCATGACCTGAGGCTTGATGTTAGATGCCTCCGGAACCTTCTGGAAGAATGGCTTTGTACAAACGGCGTGGCTGCTAGGGGCCCAGTTTTAGATGCGCTGCAAGGTTCCCATCCCAGTGAGGAGCAAAATCCTTCCCAGGCAGCAGCCCGAGGCAGAAACAGCAGTGAGCTGGGGAGAGCTGCTGCCCTATTTTCCGGTCCATGGATTGATACACGGGGATGGGGCCGGCTCTGGCTGGGAGCCCTGCGGCCAGGGCCAACCCTGCCCCAGTGGAGCCAGAGGACAGCACCCCTCGGAGGTCCAGGCCAGCCCCGCCCTCTACTTGCTCATCAGAAATGAGCCCCCGGGTCTTCCCACCCCACCTGTGTACCCCACTCTGCTTCCCCATCCACCAGCAGTGACTGTTCACACCAGGGCCACCACCACGTGTCGGGCTAAGGATCTCCTGTCCTTCCCCACCAGCCTGCACTTTGCTCTATTCATTGTCTCCATGATCCTGTCTGCACCGCAGCGTGTCTCGGTTAGGTTAGGGCACACGGTCCTCTTTATGGCTGTGGTCACCAAAATGTGGCCCCAGCGATGTCCCTGCCCGAATCCCAGGACCTGTGAATGTCTGTCTTCCACGGCAAAGGGACGTTGCAGCTCTGATTAAGGGCAGGAAGCGTGGGGTGGGGAGATTGCCCTGGGCTGTCTGGGCGGCCCAGCGTAACCATGTGGTCCTCAGAAGCAGGGACCCGTGTCTGGCTGGCCGGCGAGATAACAGGGAAGGAGGAGGACACAGGAAGGACTCGACCTCCAATAAAATTTCAGGACCCTCTGAACTTAGTATGCCGAGGGGGTGGGTAAGCCCTGGAGACTGAGTCACGTACTGATAGCACGTTTGCAGTCCTGCTTCTTGGATCACAGATGGACTCTTCCTCATTGCTCTTCTTCAGTGACTGACCAGGGGAGACCAGAAAGCAGATCTCCCCCTTCCGGTCACTGATT
Source organism: Avahi laniger (assembly GCA_963575035.1). Taxonomy (NCBI): domain Eukaryota; kingdom Metazoa; phylum Chordata; class Mammalia; order Primates; family Indriidae; genus Avahi; species Avahi laniger. The sequence continues at coordinate 13,950 of CAUYSK010064737.1, read as the reverse complement.
CGTATCCTAGATTATCTGCCTTCTCCGCCGCCCTGCACCTAACTCAGACCAGATGGCACGAAAGACCCCGTGATGGTTCCATGTTCAGTGTGGAATGTTAAGTATACCTTCCCAAAAGAATGCCTCGACTAATCAGATCTTTGTAACTGTGTGTTAAGTCTCCTACAGAAAGATGTTGACATTCTGTTAACTTCCCTAGACTTTGTCTATATAAAAGATCCCAAATGTCTACACTTCGGAATGCTGACTCTATGCTTTGTAATTGGTGCTTTCTGAGTGGCCGTCCTCAAACTTTGTACCTGAATAAATTCTCCTCAAACTAGATTCCGACCCTTTTGATTATTTTAGGTTGACACTGGCTTTGGAGACGGAGGAAGGGGTTGGTCTTGAGTCCAGGAATGTGGGCTCCTCCCCGCCCCAAGGCTGGGAATGGCCCCCAGCTGACGCCGGCAAGGAAGCTCAGTCCTGCCACACCAAGAGCTGGGCTCTGCTGACACCCCCTGAGCAGGAGGCGCTCCTCCCCTAGGACGTCCAGAAAGGCCCTGCCCACGCCTTGATGCCGGCGAGACCCACGTTGGCCTCCTGACGTACAGAATGGAAAGACAACAGATGGTGCTGTTTGAACCTCTGAGCGTCTTCAGTCCTGCAGCAACAGAAAACTAAGGCACCACTAAGTCCCCCAGCCTAGGAAGGCGTCAGCCCCAGAGCTGGGTCTCGATTCTCACTTGCTGACTGGCTAGTGACGCCCCCAGATGGAGAGCTGAATGGGGAGGCGGGACTCAAGCTCACTTCCTCCTGGCAGGTGGTTTGCTCCCCCCTGGGGTGGTGGGGGCAGGAGCAGCGGGGCCAGGGAAGGGTGGGCAACCGGGCTCCATGTCAGCAGCATCTTGTGGCCAGGGGTTGGGAAGGCAGGTAGCCCTGCACCCCGGGGGTCTCCACCACCAGTGGGTGTGCTGCAGGGAGAGGCTGCTGCTGGCCTCGCACCTTCCATCCAGTGGCCGCCCTGGGCAGGGGAGCCCAGCTGTGCGGACAGAGACAGGGAAGCTCGGGGGAGTGGGCTTGCAGAGCTGTCCTGCACAAGCATAGCCTGCCTGGGTGGGTGACCACCGGGGCTCTGCTGGCGAGGCTGTGGGGGGGCTCCAGCTGCGAGTGCGGTGGCTGAGGACAGGCTAAGCCCAGAGCTCCCTGCAGCTTTGCACACCAGGCCCCTGCACGACTCTGCTGTTTCCTCCTGCCCTGATTCATGTGACGACGATGGCGGGGGTCGTGTCTGTGGCCACATGGGGGCTCCTGCAGGGCGGGGCTGTGGCTTGCACCTCTGGGCGTCTCCACTGCCCATCCAGGTTGGCAGGAGTCAGTGACGGTTCGCTGCACCTGCCGTGAGCCTCACTCTGGGGCCGCAGAAGTGGGAGGGTCAGGTGGTCTTTTGAGAAATTCTAGGCCCCGGGGTGAGGGGCAGACACAGATGTACAAGTGAGTATGGCTGATTAGGTGAGCTCCAGGGGAACAGGGCCCGATGCGTGTGGGGGTGCGAGGGGGCCTGGGGGGCTCTTCCTGTGGAAACCGAGGCGGGAGGCAAGCCTTGGCAAGCAGGGGCTGACCCCAGGATGCTGGAGGGAGGGAGGGTGTTCCGGGTGGAGGGGACAGCGTGGACAAGGGTGTGGAGGCTGTGCCAAGCGAAGGGCTGGGGCCAGGGCCGGGGACCCCACCAGGGGAGGGGATCCAGAGGTCAGTGGGTGGGGGCTGGGGAGCTGCCGTGGATGACAGGGAGCCGTGGAAGAGCTTTCAGCGGGGCATGACACGGTCAGATTTGTGTCTTGGGAAGTTCCGCCCAGCGCCTGTGAGGTGACCTGCACCCCAGCGCCCAGAGCAGCCTGACCAGCCCTTCCCAGAAGCACGGGGACAGGGGACGGGGCCAGACCCAGAGCCCGCCCTCCCCTCCTGTCTGCAGCAGCCCTGGCAGGGGCTGAGCCGCCGCCTTGAGAAATGGCCCTTCCTGGCGGCAGCTCTCCCCACAAGCCATTGGAAAGTGTTCTTGGTAGAAAACGGAGCATTGAAAGGAGGAATTCAGCACGGTCCATCCCCCCCTTGCCGGATTAGCTGCCAGGAGCATAATGATTTTCATTAATACCCTCAGCCTTCCGCAAACCTGATTATAATTACTCTCCAGCCCACACTCCCCTCTGAGGACGGACGCTGAGTGGAATCTACATTAATCAAATCAACTGATCACATCCAAATGCTGATGGCCTGAACTCAGAGCCGCGGCCAATGAGAGAGGCCAGAGGGGGTGGCCAGGCGCCCTCTCCCCCAGGGCAGGACATCCATATGGATGGAGGGATGATGAATACTGATGCGGCCGTGATGAGCTGCCTTCCGCAGCCGCCTCCGTGCACAGGGCCTGTTCTCATTCATCACCCGCGGGGCCCTCGCAAAGCTCCTAGGGGTGGGAATATTGTTTGCATTCTTCAGGAGCAGCAGCTCAGAGAGGTTGGGTGACTTCCTGAAGGTCACACAGCCTGGCCCCCAGCCCCATCTGCGGCCCCTTCCTCTCCTCCGCCTTCCCGCTGCATCCCAGCAACTCCCGCTGTTTGCATTCCCCTAAACGAGCTCTGCTCCCCGGCCCCCGCCCAGCCTGCCAGGCCACCCAGAGGGACTCCGGGAGGTCCCCTTCCCCTTCTGTGGTCTCGGGCACCTGGTTCTGATGGAGTCAGGTGAGGTAAACGGTCTCAGCTCCTTATAGTCTTCCCACTGGCCAGCTGAAGATCGGCAGGTGGGTCCAAGGCCCCACGGCAGCTCCGCCGCTTACTGGCTGCCTCGGGCTCGGTGTTCCCCTAGCTGCACCTCAGTTTCCTCCTCCGTAGGGTGGGGTGATGAGAGCGCCTGCCCCTCGGGGAGGCAGCAAGGCACTTGGCTCAGGAGCTTGGCAGGCACCTGGCGGGGGCTGGGTGGCACTTTCCGCCTCGCCCTCGTGTCCCTCTGGAGGATCTGGCTGTGCCCGTCATGGCACTTCGTGCGGGACTCCGAGGGCAGGGATTGGCTGTCTCTTCATCCTTAAGGCATTTCCGGAGCCCTGGGCACTGCATCGGCTCAGAGAGCAGAGCCGGTGGGTGGCTTTGGCCCCAGGCACATGCTTTGAGAGTCTCCCTACCGGGGCAGGGCGCACAGCAGGGCCTCAGGGGTACGTGCTGAGTTGCATGACGTGTCACACTGATGGGAGGGGTCAGGATCCTGCCCAGACCCCTTCTGTGGAGCTTGGAGAGCAGGAAGCCAACCCCGCCCAAGCAGCCAACACCTTCCGCCTGGGCCCGGGGCTGCCTGCATGGGCAACGATGCAGGTGACAGGCCAAGCTCCAGCTGCTGTCCCAGAGGAGAGAAATAAACAAGTCACCCCCACCCCACTCGCCTAAAAAAGTGGGTGAGCCACGCATGCCGGAGAGATGACCAGGTCCTGCTGGTTAACCCGGGAGAAGAGCGTTGCCTTAATATTTACTTAGAGGGAAAGAAACCAAGACATCGTCAATCCACTTGCCAGAAAGAACAGCCCAGGCACCCGCTGCAGCAGGCCCCCTCCCTCGATGGTGGGGGGCTTCTGCAGTCTTCCTCTCCCTCCCCAGGGCCACTAAACAGGAAGTGTGACTCTAGAGAAGACATCTTCCTGGCTGAGGTGGCAAAGGGGGAAGGGGCCACCAGCTGGCGTCCCCATGGAGTGGAACGAGCCTGGTCTAGAGGGGGCGGGAGCCCCCCATGGAGGGCTGGAGAAGCCCGAGCTGGGCATGAAAACGACAAAGCACAGGCCTGGTCAGGGTGCAGGGCATTTGGGATGGGGGTGCTTGCCTGGTCCCTCCTCTCTCTTGTTAACCAGAGTTGCTGGTGACAGTGACCTTTGACTCCCTGAACCCAGGGGCAGCGTGCCTGGGCGGGTCCTGCCTGGGTGTTGGGTGGCAAGGCAGACACAGAGGCACAGGAGAGAACAGTTAGGACATTAGGAGTTCTGAAGCTTTCTGAAATTAACAAAAATGTCTACGGACGGGCGAACAATCACAGAGGCTCCTCTGGAGACCAAGCTGGTGCTCGGAAGACAAGTGACTCTGGAGAGCAGGACAAATGGCTTAGAGACGGAGGAGTGGGCAGCAGGACCAAAGGGCCTGGGCGTCCGATGGCGGGAGTCCGCGGCCATTTGAGAGCAGCTCAAGAGAGTGAGGAGATCGGGGAGAGGAAGTCATAGTTTAAAAAATAATAATGGAAGACACGTTTCCCCCTGAGCTGCAGCAAGATGCACATTTATGGATCGACTGTGCCCAATAAGTGTCGAGCAGGAAGAACGATGGGCGAACACCCACGCCTGGCGAGATTTCAGAGTGACAACAGCACAGAGAAAATCCTGAACACTGGAAGGAAAGAGCAGCCTGCGACAAGGGAATGAGTCCGACGGTGTCACAGTTCTCCCAGTCAGCCACGGACGCTGGAAGGCAGGGCAGAAACACCTGCCAAATGCCAATGAAGGAGGTTTTGAACAGAGCTCTGCACTGAGCTGAATGGGCTGCAAGGATTAAGGCAAAACAGAGGCTTCTCCAGATGAGGAGGAAGGCACTGGTTCACCCTTCACACCCTGCTACAGTACCCGAGTCCAGCTGCACGCACACCAGAGTCCTGGCTGCACATAGACACACCTGAGTCATGTCTGCACGCACACCTGAGTCCTGGCTGCACACACACCTGAGTCCTCGCTGCATACACACCTGAGTCCTGGCTGCACACACCTGAGTCCTGGCTGCACGCACACCTGAGTCCTGGCTGCACACACACCTTAGTCCTGGCTGCACACACACCTGAGTCCTGGCTGCACGCACACCTTAGTCCTGGCTGCACACACACCTGAGTCCTGGCTGCACGCACACCTGAGTCATGGCTGCACACACCTGAGTCATAGCTGCACACACACCTGAGTCATGGCTGCACACACCTGAGTCCTGGCTGCACACACACCTGAGTCCTGGCTGCACACACCTGAGTCATGGCTGCACACAAACACACCTGAGTTCAAGAGCTCCTTGTCATTAAGCAGGGGCCCAGGAGAAGGGAGTGTGGATCAGGGGACAGGTGCTGCTGAGGGGCAGTGAGACTAAAGCAGGTGAAAAAATACACGTGGAAGTCAGCGCTAGGCAGGTTCTCCTCCAAGGGGCAAGTTTTCAAGAGCTGAGATCATATTTCCTGGTCTGTAGGTCCAATCACACTTCATGGTTTCCCGGGGAATACTACTTATACAATGCCAACATTGTAAGCCCTATTTGTTAACTTCCGACATACAGAATTAGTCCACAGACAAAGCAAAGTCGAATGATTATTGGTTGTTCCACCCGGAGTGTAGAGACCTCAACCTTCACAGCAGGGCTGCCAGGCCGTGGGCAGCGAGGAGGGAAGAGGAGGAGGGGGCAAATTCTTCACCCACCATGCCAGCTGAGGTTTGCAAATCGAGAAACCGGGACTGGCCTCTGCTCATTTGCCCGGCACAGGGCCAGGCCCTGCTCCCAGCACTGAGGTCAGAGAGCCACAGTCAAGACTGAACGAGTTCATCCTCCCAGGGGAGGTCAGACAGGAAGCCCACAGTGGGGACGACTGTACCTGGGAGGGTATCCTCAGAGCCCCCGAGTGCCGGGCACGCCCTGTGGGCAGCGATTTGAAAGCTGGGGTGAATGGCAGGAAGGGGCCAACCAGCCTGCCCGGGCGCAACCAGCCTGGGCTGGGGGAAGGAGGGGGGGCTGGCCAGGCTGGGGGCGGGCACAGAGGGTGGGGAGGGGCTCAGCGCATGGAGGGAGTGGGGTGCAAGTGGGTTCCAGAGCCGCCCCAGGCCCAGGTCATGGTGCTCTGAGGCCAGGGTTTGGCCTTGCCCTTCGGTGCTGTCCTGGGTGTCGGGAGGCTGAAGCCGGGACAGCCCTGGGCCTGGGCGCTCCCTCTGGCTGTTGCTCTGATGGGAAGAAGGAGGCAAGTCAGGGGGCGACAGCCGGGCTCAAGCCAGGGCTGGAGGGCTGTGTCCCAAACCACAGTGGAGAAGAAAATGCCGCCAGAGGAGGGGCAGGGAGCAGGGCGCCGGGATTCGCATGGGCGAGCTGAGCAGATAGCAAGTACAGTCGGCGAGAAGAAGCAGAAGTGTATTATTCGAAGTCATGAAGAGAGCCCCTAGGATTAACAATAAAACCAAGAACAGCTGTCGGCTCAGGGGAGAGGGTCTGGGCAGGGGGGTGGGGAGGAGGCGGCTTTTACTCTTCATCTGATACTTTTCCATGAGATTTGCATATGTGCTGTACATCTCCGTGCGCACATGTAACATTTCTAATTAAAAGGGGGGGATGGAGAGAGACTGGAAAGACGCGGCTGGGCCGTCCTTGAGAACAAGCGGCCAAACCTAACGCCGGAGGAGGAGCGAGTGCCATGACCGTGACAGGGTGGGTTGGTGCCGCGGGGTCGGGGGGACAGGGTCCTCCAGGAGGTGGAACTGACCTGAGCCTGGGGAGAATGTGGGCGGGAGCAGAGGGAACAGCAAGTGCGAAATGCCAGGTCCAGAGAGGAATGAGAACGGCCAGAGTGAGGGAGGCTGTGGGCATGGGCGGGAGGTGAGGCAGGAGAGGGCTCACCCGGGCCTGGGGGTTGGAACCTTTCCCTGGGTCATGGCCATCTGATGGCCAACAGTCCAGCATACTGTGTCATTCAGAGTAACACCCTGACAACGGTGCTCACCCTGTGCCAAGTCCTGTGCTAAGCATTCCATGTGGATTATTTCATTTCCTCCTTGAAACACATCTGCTTCCCTGTGCCCATTTCATGGATGACAAAACTGAGGTTCAGAGAGGTAAGTTAGCTCACCCAGAGTTGATGGGCTGCTAAATGGCAGAGCTGGGATTTGAACCCAGGCAGGCCCACTGCTGGCTCTCCATCACCACCCTGTGTTCCTCTTTCAGGGGACAGGGCCATCCCCTGCCGCTCTCCACCCAGCAGGCCGCACCGGCAGCAAGGAAAGGCAGAGATGCAAGCCCAGCTCCTACGCCCCTACACGGAAGAGCCATGTCCCGGAGCCGGCTGTGTCTAGGGGCTCTCTGGAGCCTGAAATTCAATTCAATTATTATATAAATACATTAAAACGTTGCCGGAAGCCTCTGACTGCAGAAACAGAGCATCACGAAGGCAAATAGAGATCCAGTCTGTGCAGGGGCTGCTGCCGGCGGCTCCTTGAGGAAATACCCAGTTCGGAAGGGCTCACTGAGGCAGGACAAAGCACCGGCACATCAGGAAATAAGGAACCCGAGTCACTAGTGTTTAGGATGATCCACGGCACCCCAGCTGAGCGGGGCAGCAGATCCTGAAACCTGATGGAATAAGGAGGTTGCAGTGTGGGGCGACCCGGCTGGGGTGGGCTCAGGCCCATGTCTGTACCCCTTCTGCCCTTGCGGTGTGACTTTTGGCAAGTCACCCTGTCTCCCTGAGCCTCAGTTTCCCCCACTGTAAATGGAGATAACACAGGAGCTCTGCTCCACAGAGCTGCCGTCAAACCCGGCATGTTGGAGTGTCCTTGGGGAGCCGTGGAACCTCTCATGTGCGTGGACCACTTTGTGCTGTCCCCAGCCTCATGGGTCTCACTTTGGTCTCTGACGATAGCACCGATCTGATTTTCACCCCAGGTCTTTGCACTTGCTGTTCCCCCTCCCTGAAATGCTGTTCCTCTGATTTCCCTGACAAACAGCAGCAGGTCTCAGTGCAAGCATCCCTTCCTGGGGAAGGGTATTCCTTGCCCTCTAAACTACACCATGAGACTGTTCCTTCTTGTGGCGACCTCTGTTCCCTGGACGTCCACCCCTCTGGCCGGGCCCTGTGCTGGCCAGGGAGGACCAGGGAGGGGCGAGACTCGGGCCTGCCCTGGAGGAGCCCACGGCCTGAAGACAGAGAGGCCAGAGGCAGGAACCTAGAAGCTGAACAACTCCACGGGGGTCTCAGAGGAGGGGTAATTGCTGCTGTCTGTCGTGCCTTGAGGGAGGAGTCAGATCCAGGTGGAGGGAACAGCCCAGGCAAAAGCAGGGAAGTGTCCGATTGCAGAGAATTTGGGGACCAGGATAGGGTCTTGCATGGCTGCAGAGGAAGCTGGGGCAGCCGGGGGAGGCTGTGGATGTGGTGATGAGGAGCGTGGACCTGCGCCCGCGGCGGTGAGGGCCGAGGAGGTGAGTCTCTCCAGAACAGCCTCCAGATCAAATCCTGCAGGGACGGGCTACGGCATACTCGGAGCTCTTGGTAGATGGTAACAAACAGGGAGGAGGAGCCAGGGGGGTCTCCCGGCCTGTCCCCTGAGGGCCCAGCTCGTGCCTGGGACTCAGGTTTGAAATCTCACAAACACACATTGTCAAGTCACCCGAATGCTCAGCTGGGGCTGCACCCTGCCCTGGTGTTTGTCCACACTGGCTGGCGGGTTCCGGGGCTTGGCAGCCAGGATGGCTGGGCTTCTGGGGTCTTGTGCAAGCCACTTCCCCTCTCAGCTTCCGTCTGCTGGGCTGCAGGTGGGTCTGAGGAGACGGCAAATGTGAACCGGCCGGGTGGGGGCTCTGGAGAGGGCGGGGTGGTCCAGAGGGCAAGGACAGCAGGCACAAAGGCTTGTCTCGCTGGAGCACAGAGTGCGGCAGGGGCAGCAGCGGGGGTGGGCTGCCCAGGGGGGAAAGGGCTAGAGAGCAGGATGGGGCTCTATGCGAAGGTGGGGGTGGGGCACAGAGGCTGGTCAGCTGGAGAGGGGTGTGATGAGAGGTGCCTTCTAGCCACCATGCGGGGGGTGGCCTGGAGGGGACATGAGCCTTGACTTAGCAATGGAGACAAAAAGCGCCAAAGAAGAAATGTAAACACGGCGTTGCTGTCCCAGGACTTGGCCATCATGCATATTTATCAGGCACTTATGAAAGGTGAGGTTCTGCACAGCTACCAGCTCAAACGCAATTGTTCTACCATGTTACAGATACGACATACTTGGGGCACAGAGAGGTTAAGTAACTCACACAAGGTCACACAGCCTAGATGGTCCCTGTTCACAGCACATCCTCCTAACTACTGGGCCGTACGCCCTGGGAGAGCCCACAGAGTGGCCAGAGACCAGCACAATGCCTGTCTTACCACGAATGCCAACCCTTACCACACGTGTGTTGCTATTATGGCTTCTAGCATCTACCTAAGATATTTGAACAGCACTTTACAGTTTGCAAAGCATCTCATCCACACCATCTCCTAAGACCCATACAGTAGCCCCGCGCAGCATTATTAATCCTGTTTTCTGGATGAGGTCAAGGGACTCGTCCCAGCTCACGCAGTCAGCAAGGGCTGCCTGTGCCCACCTGGCCAGAGTCGGGCGGCTGCTCACTAGCAGTTGTCACCCTTGCCTGAGCTTCTCCTGTGTGCCGGGCCCCCACTGTCCCTCTCATTAACTCCATGGTGTGGGCACTCTGGGCCTCAGTTTACTGATGAGGTCACCGGGAGCTCAAGGATCTTGAGTCACTTGCTCACGGTCACCTGGCTCAGTGCTGGGGCTGGGATGTGAGATCGACTAAGGCCCCCAAGACTGCGTCCTCCTCCCTGCCTCCTGCTGAGGATCAAGGCCTCTCAGCTGGCGTCCTTGCAGCAGACCCCTCTGTCCCTCAGCTCAGGGTGCAGCCCCCCGTTCCTTGGATGGCAGGCCCTGGAAAAGCAAGTGCACTTGAAAGTGCAGAGAGCTTCCGCTGGGTGACACCCATGCCGTTCTCAGGAACAGGACGGCATTAGCAAGGAGGCACAATGGGCCTTAATTGTCTTCTGGTCTTTTATCATTTAAGATGCTCTCTGACAGGCCTCCGCGGAAGCTAATTGGCAGGCGGTGCAGGAGCTCGCAAGGAGCCGTTTGCCCCTTTAAGTGACTGATCTTGAGAGATCACAGAGCCTGCGAGTTGCATTTAGCGGGAAGCTTGGCTCGAGATGCAGTCCTCAAAGAGCTTGCTGCTAGGCCAGACTGTTCCGCTCCGGCAGGAGGCGGGAAGGAGGTTTCGGACATCTGTGCTTCTAGCGGGGAAAGGAAGAGAGTTCCACTTTGTGGTCAGTTAGCTGGACTGGAGGGGTGTGGCCATTAATCCCAACAGTGACATTTAGGAGACAGTGCAGGCAGGGATGCCTCTGGGCAGGAGAATTCCTGGTTTTCAACCACACACTGTGTAACTCGAAAGAATCGCACGGCCCCGCGTGGCCCAGTCTCCGCGTAGAGTCACGTCCAAGGAAGCGCAGTCCAGCCACGGGAAGCAGCAACCGTGAACTCTGTTCTCCACCGGATCTTCTCAAAGGACGGGAGGAGGCGCCAAAAATTCCTCTTTCCTCTATTCCTGGGGCAGCTTCCCGGAGCCCCTCCTCTGGCCCTCCCCGAGCAGACAAATCCCTCTCCCTCCCGCCTTGCCGCTTTCCCGCCTCTCCTGTCCCCCTTTCTCCCAGCTTGCGTCCCTTTGTGCGCTGCTGGGCCCACCAGATTGTTTCATCATTTTCTCTCCACGCGCCCGTTACTGGAATTCTCCGTGACGAAGGACACTCAGAACCGGACCCGTAAACAGGTGCTTTCCCGTTTTCCTCCCCATCCTCTCTCTCAACGCACTTTCCCAGTTCTGTCTCGGAGACCCAGGCCCTGGCTGGCCCTTTGGGACGGACGTCCTTGGCGATCTGGGAGATGGGGCAGGTGCGAGAACAAGGACCAAGTTCTCCTTAGCTGGGGGGTGGGGGGACAGCTGAGCGTTGCTGTCACAGCAATGACAGTCGCTGTTCGAGAAGGGCCCGTCCCCACTGCTCCATCGGCCACCACCCCTGCCCTTGAGGATGCCTTTCTCGTGGCAGAGGAGGAGAGTATCGCCACAGGGCCACTGCCACGGTGCTTTTCTGGAAGTCTGTGTAGGTCCCGTGGGGAAGAGGGAGGAGGTTGACGGTGTCACGGAGTGGGTGACGTTTGGATGGGAAATATGAATAGACATTTGCCAGGAGGATGGGTGCCCTCAGAGCAAAGGGCACAGCAAGAACCAAGGCACAGGAGCCGCTGAGTGTGGGGCGCGAGGGACGAGGCCGGCAGTGGCAGAGGGTGGTGGAGGGTACAGAAGGACAAAGACGTGGAAGGGCATTTAGTAGACAGGCAAGGAGGGGGCCGAAGGGAAGGTGTTCCCAGCAGAGGGAACGGTGCGTGCAAAGACCTCAGAGTGGGAGAGAGCCCGGCGCTCACGGGACGCCCGCATGTCCACAGGGCCCAGGGCCGTGGTGGGTGTGGGGGGTCAGGAGCAGCACTGGCCACCTCTGAAGCCCGGTGTGGCGTTATCACCCTGTTTACAGCCCAGGACATAAGTGGCTTGGCCAAGGCTGGCACAGTCAGGGGCTCCAACGGGATCCATGCCCAGGTCTGCCCGTGTCCAGGGCCCACAGGATCTCATGCCTCTGGGCAGTCTCTGACCCCCACGGCACCTGGAGAGTCCTGGGCTCTGAGAGGTCTGTCTGTCCCTCCGGCACAGCACACAGCTCACTGCTCGGCTCGCCCGGCCAGGCCGCGTGTGGGCCCCAGGTGAGCTAGCGAGCAGGTGTGGACTGCTACTCACGCGCACTCTCTCTGGGGCTGTAGAGCACATCTGGGACCCCACATGGCCATGGCCACCAGCCAAGCGACCAGCAAGGCCCTTCCTCCCTCGGGGCCTCACCTGCACAGCAGAGATGGCCAAAGGGACAGTCTGGGAGGAAGTTCCCAGCCAGGGGCCTGACTATCGAGTCCCCCACACCTGGTGACCCTGTCGGTCATTCTGCCTCCTCCGTCCCTGCACCTGCCACAGGTCTGGACTCAGATCTTGGTGGATGAGACCCTCTGGCTGGCTCTGTGGAAGGAGCAACGTGGCTTGGGCCGGCCAGGGTGGGAAGGCGTGGGGAGGGAGGACCACAAGGGTCGGCAGTGGAGCCAGCTGTGAAAGGTCACACCCCCCAGCGGGGTTAGGCTGGGGACCCCGTGACCCCTCTCTGCTCGTGTGATGACGGACAAGGGTGTGGGCAGGTGCCAGGCTGCTGAGCTCAAGGCTAGCGGTGCTATACCTTGCAGGTGGCTTTGGACGTGTGATGCCGCCTCCCTGAGCCTCAGTGTCCTCACGGAGCACGGACACCAGCGTCTGGGCAGGCAGCTGGCGGGCAGAGGCTCAGCGCAGGTCCGAGGGGCTCAGTGAGGCTCTTTGCCGCCGTCACCAGCTCTCCCCTTGCCAGACGACCGGAGCCCACACCACCAGCAGCCAGTGGACGGTGACGAGAGGGGCCGTAGCTACCCAGACCCGCCAAGGCCTTGGGGACCCAGAGGCACAGGTTCCAGCACTGGGCACCTCCTGCTGCCGAGTGGACAGGACTGGGGAGACGCCAGCCAGCCCAGCCTCTGCAGGGACGGGACAGCGGCAGCAGGGGAAAGAATCAATTAACTCAGTTGGTGGCTTTTGTTGTACATTTTTGAGAGAGAGAAAGAGAAAATACCCCACTCGTCTGCATTTAAAATTAAGCACAGAAAACAACCAATACATTTAAATTGCTAAAGAGGACACTTGAGCTTTGTTTCACGGCCACTCAAGGCTGAGAGAGGGAGAAAGGGCCTGGGTGGAAGAGATAAACGGACACGGAGAGAGATGGGGGTGACCCCGGGGGAGAGGACTGAGACCCTCAGGGGAGGGATTCAGAGCAGACCCTGGGGAGACCCCGGAGAGACCCTTGGGAGATCCTAGGGAAATTCCCAAGGAGACCCACCTAGGAGATCCCAAGGAGACCTGGGTCTGGCCCCCGCCAGCTAGCAGCTCCTAAAATCCATCCTGTGTCCCTGGGCAGGGCTCAGGGCGTGGTGGAGGAAGGAGGCCAAGGAGGGACCTGAGCCCACTGGGCTCTGCCCAGCTGTGCAACCAGGATTTGGGGAGAGCTCTGACTGCCCCAGGCCGGGAGTTTTCCTACAGGAGACAGTCTCAGCCAGGGCCTACCAACGATGGCCCCAGTGTGAGAATTCCAAGAGGTGACCCCCCCCATGGGGGGAGACTGGCCCCATCCCCCGTTCCTCCCCATCCTCCTCCAAACACAGTGGCCCCTTAGGAAAGATTTTATTTGAAAACTGACTAGTACCCCTTCCAAATTGCCCTCTATGACCCTGAAGGTCAAGGGCTTTGTCGGACCTGTGAGTGGCCAGGCCTCCCAGCGGGGCATCAGCGACTGGGACTGGGTGAGAAGTACCTGGGGGACAACAGGCAGCATTTCCAAGAGCCACCAAATGAACTCACTCTGCCCTCACCATGGCTCAGTGAGACAGGTGTCAGTTGTCACCCTCATTTACAGGTTGGGAAACCGGGGCACCGCGTGGTGAAGCGACGCCCAACATTCTGCCCGTGCACACAGTAGGTGCCCAGCGTGGCCCCTTCTGAAGCAGGACGGGGACTGATTCACGAAGAGGAAATTTGTCCTCACGCCAGGATGGGAGGATGACGGCTAATTAGCGTTTTACTCTAAATTAACTTTCGCATCATTCCTCCTACATGTTTTCTCACTCATTCTTTAAAAATGTGAACTCAATTCTTTTGTCCCTGGTGGACCCGAGGGTCTTCGACATGTCAGCCTTTGTGGCTGGATTTTCTGGGGCCTTCTGGAGGCCCCACTCCAGGCTGTTCATACCCTGCAGGGAGAGCAGATGCCCAGGCTCAATGGGCCCCTCTGCAGGGGACATCTGGGGCACTGGGTCCCTGTTTACCTCCAGAGTTCAGGCCCGGGGTGACCAACCTCTCTCCTCGCTCCCTCTCCTCCCTGTGCCCCCTCACCCAGCCCCTGCCTGTGCACAGGGCACCCTCTCCCTGCATGTTCTCACCCGGCCCCTGCCTGTGCACAGGGCACCCTCTCCCTGCATGTTCTCACCCGGCCCCTGCCTGTGCACAG
>CAUYSK010064734.1:0-11697 GCA_963575035.1 Avahi laniger | reverse complement strand
GAGCTACCTGTTGTTATGTAAATTTGTTACCCCTGACAATTATTCACTATTTCCCATAAGTTACCATGTAAGACTTCATTCGGGGCTTTTTGAGACCCACGGAGAGGTCCAAGACCCCTGAGCTCCCGCTTTGCCTATAATCTTTATAAACTCATAAAACTATATCTTTGTCTCAGTGTATTCTTTTATTTCTTCCATTTTCCATTTCTCTCTATTATTTTCTTATCCCTTGCAACTCTACCAAAGGGACCCGTTTTTTTGCAGGGAACACTGGCCAAGTTCCCAGCAGGGCAATCAGAGTCTTGCTTTTAGAAATTGGGAATTGGATCAAATAGAGTGATTGAACTTCCTTTAGGTGTTTGGCCAAATAGTCCATATGCCTGAGAGCTTGGCTTTTCACTTTTCTTTGGAGAAGAAAAGGAAATAAGTTAGCAGAGAGCAAGAGAGAAGGGGAAGTAATTATAAAGAGATCTGAAGTGAGAGGCATACAGGAATTTTGGGCTGTGTGGTCATTTGTGTTTTTAGTACATTCCTAATTCTTTGCTGCATTCCTACTCTTGAATTGTATAAGAAATCCCTACATTACTTCATTTTTTTTTATGCTTAAGATTGCAAGAGGTGGTTTCCATTAGTAACAAACCAGATGGTCTTAACTAATATACCAGTATAATGTTATGTTTGTAGTCACCTGCACTAATTCAGAATCTTGAATAGAGTAGGAAAGAATAAAGCAAATAATAATAACAATAATCAATAAATAAAAGAAAATATTTCTTGGATCATTATATGACAGGAAGCTTTTTCCTATTGATATGTAGACACTCATTTAGTACTGACTAAATTTTCTGTAAAGAACTAATATTGTTTTTGCAAAATAGTGAACTGTAACAATGAAATAAGATATAAAATTACCTTAAAGATATTCTAAAATTTTAGAGAAGAATTATCGAATGAGTTTGATAAAATATAAATTACCGTGATCCATCCACAGAGACTCTGAATTGATAGGTCTGCTAATTCTGATGGGGTGTGCTACACGTGGCTACTAGACTTCTCTCTGTGGAAATATTCTGTGTATAAATATTCTACCTCACAATTCTACCCCACAATTTATTTATATTTGAATGAAATAATTGTTCCTAATGGATAGGAACAGCCATTTTCACTTGTATATCATCTTTATCTGGAATCTTTTTGAAATTTTTTTTAATATGTTGAAAACTCGCTGTACTTGCTCTTAAGTATTTTATAGCAGGAAACTAAATTATTCTGGGGTGAGCTATGTGAAA
Source organism: Avahi laniger (assembly GCA_963575035.1). Lineage (NCBI taxonomy): Eukaryota > Metazoa > Chordata > Mammalia > Primates > Indriidae > Avahi > Avahi laniger. The sequence continues at coordinate 10,408 of CAUYSK010064734.1, read as the reverse complement.
ACAGTTCTTGAAGAAAATAGTTCCCTTTTTCCCAATCAAACATTAACAAAAGGCTCTCAGCTATTTTCTATTTGTTTCACTTCAGGGCAAAACAGTAGCTAATAATTCTTCTTTTAAAGATTTCAGTCTGTGAACTCAAGGCTATGTAACCAACATTAGCTTTACGCAGATTTCTACACCTGTTTTCAAGGTTGCTTACCATATGGCATCAAATGAAGCGGTTGTGTTGAGTTATCAGTGAAAATATTTATATTGAACTTGGTATTAGAAAACAGCCGATATGGAAATGCTGTAGCGATGCTCCAGATTTTCCCAGAATTGGCATTAATGTCAGCTGCATGATAAATTTCTCTTATTCTGAAAAATACATGTGAAGAAAAACACTTAGAACAAGATTTTCAAGATATGGTTTAAAACATATTGCCCATAGGATAATGATAAAAAAACTTCATGCCGTGTTTTGCTGTAAAAGATTTAAAACATGAAAACAATCAGTAATTGATTTATGGTGCAGTGCATTTAACTAGGCCAGATTGGTAGTGATTACAATTATACCAAAAACAAATGTAAAGGACTGTTCTTTAGGCTTTCCTAGCGGCACCTCGTTTGAAATAATTAAGAATATGTTGTCATAACATAAAACATGAAAATACACTCAAAACATTATCACTTGCTTTATTTACATTGCTTTGGATGCCTGAATTCCTCCTTTATATTTCTCTCATGTCAAATTTTCTCAAGCTGCAGGTCTTCAATTTCATTTAGAAATTTTGGTAAATAAATTCTTTTTCGTGTCAAATTTATGAACACTATTATTGTCTCTCCATTTTCTTTAAATTTTTGGATTTTACACAAATATTTGGACTTTACACAATTGAGCCTAGAAGTTATTTTTATAGACTGAGCAATTGTTTATGTATAAATGAGTCAAAGAATTGCAAAACAGTTTATCCTCGGAGCCAGAAGCCTTGAGTTTGAATTCTGAAACATTCACTTAGCAATGTTATGACCAGAGGCAAGTTACTTGATTAGTTCCTTTGCACAAAAGAGGGTATTAATATCTACTTCCAAGGTTTATTGTGAGAACTAAAATAAGAAAGGCATGTGAAAGATTCACAGAGTGAAAACCAATATACACATGTAAAGTATCATAATTATTATTATGTATTATCGTAGCTTGATCCCTGTAGATCCATGTTCTATACCCACATGAAGACTATAACATAAAGATATTTACAAGTAGACATTTAAAATGCTTTTGATGGTGAATATGAAATCTTGTTTTTTATGCAAATTATGCTGACATTTAAACCTTATTATGCTCTTCCCAAATGGAAAATTATGCATTCTACATTGATACTTTGCATGCTTAGCATTATTATATTCTAGCTATTTGTGCAATGCTAAATTGGTGTTAGGATCTTGAGATAGCTCAATCTCTACACTCTTAGATTCCATGAAAATATCCCCTCCAGGAGAGGCTTTACAAATGGATAGCACACATTATCTAGTGGGCCTGGCATGCATCAGTGCCACTTTTGTTTTGGGTCCTATCCCCATAATTTCTGATTCAGTTTATCTGTGGAGGGTTCCTCACACTTGTCTTACTAACAATTTCTCAAGTAAGTTGTTGCTGCTACTACTCTGGAACTGCAGTTTGAGAATCACTGCTCAGGATGAAGATAGGGGCCACTCTCCCTACCATAAAGGTGTAGACTTCAGTTCCAGATCAAGATTTAGGATATAGCATTTACCATATAATAAGATACTTCTCAATGTACACACAACTTCAGCTACTACCATTTGGGGAAATTAAATTTAAAATGCAAATTCATGATTAATTCTCTCCTAAGCCTTTGCAGGTCAAGAACTTCTTTCATATGCTATAGCATTTTATCATATTTTTTTACAAGAATGTGGCGTATTTCTGAAAGATGTGGCTTTAAAGTATGTCACAAAGAGAAACCAAATAAAAGAAATAACAATTCCTCTTTAAACAGAGCATAAAAGTAATGATAGTAACATTTTTAGATATGGCTATTTGAATATTAGAAAAACCAGATGCAATTAGATATGTAAGTTCATTCCATATAGCTTTCCAGAAGTTTTAGAGAACCTCTTATGAAACTTGGCATTGAACTTCAAGTTGATCTTCTCCTTTTCAATTTAGAGTCCCTAGCACATCGTAGGCCCTCAAAAATATTTTTTATTGTGTAAATAGTGTGTGTACAAAAATAATCATTCATTGTTTATTTAATCATTTTATGTCAATAAAAAATTATTGGAAACAAAGAATGTGTGAATATAACCAATAGCTCCCTTTCACTACTCTAAAGTTACTGTTTGGTTATGTGTTTTAGTTTTTATTATTTTGAAAGAAACTATTAAAAGAAATGACATTTAAGAGTTTGGAAAATGCACTATAAGCTACTGACAAACCATCAGAAAAAATATTTTCATGTCACTCTGACATCTGCAAGAAGATTTCACCTGAGAATATGCAATTATGTTTTTAAAAAGGGCCACCAGAGGAGCTAATACTAAGTGTCCTGCCAGTAGAGTTATACTGAGGAGTGATATAGTATTAAGAGAGCTATTTTTCATGTTTAGAAGTAAAAATTACCACATTTTAGACTTAAAGTGGCAAGTTTCTAGCTATGCTTGTCATTTTGTTACAGTGAGTAGCTTATTCCTGAAAGAATCAATATTAATAACTTTTAAGATCCTAATTTAGGAATCCAAAGTACCATTTAAAATTTTTTTCTGTAAACTAGAGCAAGAAATTAACTAAAGATTGAACATTTTCATGGATTTGAGATAATTCGTTTTATATCTCTCTGTGTGTGCCTTTCAATCCATCCAATATGATTATAGATATTTTTAGGTCAGGGACCTTGCTTTTTTTTTTTTTTTTTTACTTATTTGTTTTAAATTTGAGTCTCTCATGAATGACCTAGCTATTAGGCACTAAAATGGCCTTTAAATTGCTAATTAAAAAATGATTCAAATCTTTACTTCTGAATTGTCATTTAGTAGAAAGTTAAAATTTATAAAAATGAATATTTAATATAGTTCAAACAACATCTATAAATGGGTTAAAACCAAGAGAAGTAAAATGTAAATGCATTAATTTTTCAAAATTTTCAGGAACCTCAGTAACAAAAGAGATGGCATTAAATAAATTTTAATTGCAAATAAGAAATTGGTCTTTTAAAAAAGGCATCTACCTTTTTATCATACATTCAATTTTAGATTAGCAAAAAGATCAGTGACTTTTTTAATAATATCTCCTGGTGATAAAATTTGTTTTTCAGCAGATTAACATACATACATATGTTTAATATTCTGCCAACCCATTCAAGATAACATTGAACTATTAAGAGGAAGGCACTCTCATGATTCTAAATAGAATATTCCAAGGAGGAGGAATAAACTGTGTTAATTTTGGGCTAAGCCAGAGGAGTTAGTCACGTATGTCGTTTAATGAGAAATTAGTTTACTGTAAATCAAACAACCAACAAACTACAAAGGCAGGTCTGAATTTATGAAACATTCAATTTTAAACAAATTTTTAAGAGAAAAGCATCTATTTGACTATAAACAATGAAAACATTGACAGAAGTTGATTAATGAACTAATTAGTCAAAAATTTCTATTTTTCACTGAGGACTTTCTTGTTTTATATGCAAAATTAATCGTTTAAGTGATGTAAAAATAGACAAATTCATTTAGGCACAGAAACTTCAAATTTTAACAAAATAGCAATACTTACTTTTTTACTTTGTCACAAAAGGAGGCCAGACTCATATTACTGCCTTGAGGTACTTCAACTAGCTGAATGGAACAACCTATTGGCTTAAAATAAAAACTGCTAAGTTAATATAATTTGGTGTAGAGAAAAGATTAATATTAATACAATTTTATCCTGTTTTAAAGATTCATTCAGATTTTATTTTTAATTTTTTAGACTTTTTTTACATATAGAATTTATATTTACATATAGAAAAGTGCATAGATCTGAAGTGTAGTATTTGAGTTTTGCAGAATCCATAAAACTGTGCTATCGACACTCCAATGAAAATGCAGAACATTTCCCTCATTTTAGAAATGTTCCCTCCCCATCTTCTTTTTGTCAATCTGCACACCTATTCGATAACCACTGTTATGCAGACTTCTATCATCATAGATTGCATGTATGTACTTTTTTGTTTCTCGATTCTTTTGCTTAAATTTTATATATTTATATTATTTTATAAATTTATATTATATTTATTTATATTAATATATTAAAAAATTATATTATATTATATTTATATATTAAATATACATATTTAAAATTTATTCATGTTGTCACACATATCAATAATTCATCATTTTTATTGCTAATAAACAGTATTCCATTGTATGGCCACAATTTGTTTAGCCATCTTCCTGTCGATGGACATTTAGATCGTTTTTAAGCTCTTGGTTATTATGAAGACTAACTATTAACTTACATACAGAAGCAATTATGTGGAAATATGCTTTATTTCTTAGAAATACATGCAGGAATGGATCAGTGAGAGTATATGTGTACCATTACTTTTAAAAGAAATCAGTTTTGCTCTATGTATTATATTTTGAAGCTCTGTTTTTAGGTTTTATGTACATACACATTTTATTATCTCTTCCTGATTGACTCTTTTATCATTAAAAAATGACTATTTTCTCTAAAAATATTGTTTGCAACTGTACTTTTTTTGATATAAATAACCGCACCACCTTTCTTTTTCTGGCTGAATGTTAAATCTTTTTGTTTCTTTTACTCTCAACCTATTTGTGTTTTTGTTTCTTAAGTTTGTCCCTTGAGGATAGTAGTGGGGTCTTTTTTTTAAATCTAGTTTGTCAATTTCTGCCTTTTGTTTGAAATATTTAGTCTATTTAATTTTAACATATTTACGGAGGTTGTTGGATTTGTCAACTCAAATAAATGACTGAGGTAAAAATCTCAATCAATGGAGATTTATTGAGCTAAGATTTTGAGGGTGCACCTGGCAAAAATGTGAACCACAGACAAGCTGTGGCTGGAATGCTGGAAACTTCAGCATGTAAAAGCATATAGAGAGAAAGAAAAAGGTGGGGTACCTCATTAGGCCAACTGGTTCCGTTCTTGTAAGGCCCAAGAAATCTACGTTTTACGTAAAATAAGGGGAAGGTTAGAAGGGAAAAGGGAGGAAAGGAAGCATCAGTTATGTAGACGTCCCTGAGTAGGTGGAAGAACGTCTGATTCTGTCCTGTTAGTTCTGCTACCTGCAGGGATAAACTTGTGTTTGTTATTAGTGTGGAACTGGGACACGGGTACGATTTGCATGTCCTTGCTTATGGAAGGTTAGCAAGGAATTTCCTTAATGTATGATTTGTGGGGCCAGTTTCTCATAGATGCCTGAGGCTTTTACCTTCTCTTTTGCATAGGGGTTGAGGGATGGCCCTTAGACTTTGAGTTTCTCTTTACAGATTTAAGACTGTCAAACTTATATTTGTTGCTATTTGTCTCTTCTACTTTATTTTGTTCTTCTATTTTCCCTGACTTTTTTGGTTTATTTAATTTTTTCCTATTTGACTTAATTCCTCTATTGGATTGTTAGGTTGTTTTTCTTTGTGTTTTTTCTTTTTACAGTTGGTTGTGCTAGCTCTAGGAATTACAATATCCACCCTTAATATATCTCAATTTACTTAGAGTTAATATTGTACCTTTGCATTTAAAATGTAAGAATTTACAATAGCAAAATAACATTTACCCCCTTCCACCCATTATGTTATTGTTGACATGTATTTTTTTATCCATGTACACAATAAATTCCATAATAACATGCTATTATTTTGTTTTAGTCAGCTGTCTTTCAAAAAATTAAAAGTCATTATTTGTATTTTCCAACATACTTACCGCTTCTATTGCTCTTCAGTCCTTTCTAGATTCCATCTGATGTCATTGTCCTTGTACCAGAAGCATTTACTTTGGTATTTCTTGTATGCATGTTAGTTGACTAATTTCTCCCAACATTTGTTTATGTGGTAATGTATTTTGTTTTTAGTTTTGAAACATATACTCAATGCATACAGAAGTATGGGCTTTTTTTGTTTGTTTAAAGAATTTTAAAATGTCATTCCATTGTCTCTGATTTCCATTGTTTCCAATGAGAAGTTCACTGTCCATGGTGTGAAACCTATTTTCCCTCTCAGCTTCCTCTTACAATTTTCTCTTTAATTTTGGTTTTCAGATGTTTGAGTATAATGTGTCTACATAGGTTGACTTTGTATTTATTCTGTTTGGAATTAGTTGAGCTTCTTATATCTGGAATTTGATATTTTTCTACCAAATGGGATATTTTCTGATCATTATTTCTTCAAATTAATTTTCTTCACTATCTTTCTTCTTTCCTGCTAGCATTTCAATTATCCATATATTATGCTGCTTGTTGCAAAGATCTCTGAATCCCTGCTCATTTTTATATAATTCCTGTATTTTTCTCTTCTTTTGTTTGGATAATTTCTATTATTTTGCTTTCAAGTTTACTATTTCCCCTCTATCATTTCCTATCTGTTGTTAAAAAAACACTCAGTGACTTTTTCATTACAGGTATTACATTTTCAATACTAGAACTGGCATTTGTTTTTTGGTTTTTTTTTTTTGGATAGTTTCTAATTTCCTGTCGAGATCATCATTGGACTAACCATTATGAGCATTTTTTACTTTATTTACTTGCACATATCTTTAATAACCACTTTAAAGTTCCTAGCTGCTAATTCCAACACCTGGATTATCTCCAGGTGGTTGTTGCTACTGATGAGGTTATTTCCTCGATTAGGGCCAAAATTCCCCACAATTTATATTCCTACGCATTTGTCATTGTATGTTGGATATTGTAGATGGCACATTATAAAATGTGACTTAAATTTTTTTTAATAAAGTATACACTTTTTCTCTGGAAGGCATTTGGTCTTGTCAGCCTTGTTTCTATTTTCTGTTATGGAGCATTTCTTTTGGTTGGTGTAGCATTCACTTTAGAGCATGATTTTACTCTTAAGACATGGCTTTGTGGAATCTCATGTGAATACCTGAAATGCTCAGCTCAGTCTCTTCTCTACCTTGCCCAAAATTTCTGCACTATGTAACTTCTACTTTGCGTGGTGAAAACAATGACCCTCCAATTCTCAGCCCAAAGCTGACAATATCTACCAAGTCTTTCAAGCACATTCAAATACTCGGCTAAGAATGTACAGTAAATCTGGGTATACTTCTGACCCCTACCCATTGCACAGCTACTCTCTCTAGTGGTCTGTTCTGCAAATTACAGGTGTTTCCGCAGCCTGAAATTGCAGGTTCTGCCCACCTCAGCTCAGTGGTTTTGTTGCTCAGATTGGGCTCCAACAGCATGCATAGCAGCAGAAAGCTGCCCTCAGGCAGAAACCAAGATGATCTCAGGGTTCACTTTTCTCAAGGATCTGTGTTCTACACTGCCTGTTGTTCAACACCTGAAACCAGCTGCTTCATTTATTTTGTCTAACTTTATAGTTGGTTTTCGCTGTAGGGAACATTTAGTACTTATTACATTGCTATGATCAGGACTAGATTTTCCTAAGATTTACTGACTTTTAATTCCAATCGGTTGAGGTGCTGCCTCTTCTGCAAGTGAACCAGAATTAGGTAGAATTAGGTGTTGCTTTTCCTGCACACTCACCCTGCCTGTTATTTTACTGTGTTGTCATTATTTGTTTGCAAGTTAATTTGAGCATTATGCTATTCCTGAATTCAGGTATCATTTCTTTTTTTTTTTTTTGCATTCATATATTTTAAGGATTGATAAATAATTGCTGAGTAAATGAATAATCCTTTTGCCTCACCCTGTAAATTATAGCTGCAATAATGTTTCTCTTTTTGACTGTTTACGTGTGTTTTGACTGTTTACGTGTGTTTCGACTCTAGCAGAGAAATAAGCACAGAAGTCTTCAAATTTAGAGGAAACTGTATGACTACAAAAATGATTGGAAAGCTACTAATGAAACCATTAGAATGAGTTATACAATAATTACTCAATTTCCTACTTTTGGAATGATCTCAGTAGAAGTTGCCTGCCAACAGCATAAATTAGGAGTCTCTTGGTAAAGGGGCATCTTTACTACCAATAATGATATAAAGTTTCAAATCATTACCATATCACTCAAAATATACATGTAATGAGATATATGTTTGTACATATATATTGTGCATAACACAATAAAAATAGAAAATATTATCAAGTAAGCCTTCAATTATGATGTTTTTATTCAATAAAATATAAGTACTGTAACATTTTTAGTTTAATGAGACTAGAACTTTAAAAATAATATTTTTAAAAATGTATTTCCTTTTTTTCAGAAAAGATCATTAGTTCAATAACATGAAATTTGTGAAAATAAATAATTTTTTTCAAAAGTAATATTAATAAATTTCCCTACATATGGTTAGTTACTTTTGTTACCAAATTAATATAATACGTTATTGAATGATTCTTTCAGATTCATAGTTTTAGATTGACATATACATACCTCTATGTTCTTTGGCCATGTGTTTTCCCACATCCTGGGTAGAAAAGAACCTTTAGAGAGCATCAGAGAAGGTTCCCCAATGCTCATGTGTCCACTCCATTTATGCTCTTCTGGCATGAAATCAGTCGAGGAGGATGAATGCGTAGGAGGAATGTTACTTTCAAATCCTATATGGTAGTTATAATTGTCATTTTCTAATTCTCTCTGTGGATTTATTTTATCCAAACTAGTAGATGATGGAGCTAAATTATTGAATCCAGAATCATCAGTACCATAATAATGTCCCATGGGATTTCCCCAGGAGCATTCTCTATTCAGATCTTGAGGTTTTGGTAACACAGAAGGACTAAAACCAATTACTGGTGTTTTCCTCACTTGATGCCAGCAGAGTTCAGGGCTTTTAGAAGTGAATTTATTCAAGGATATTTGGTGTGTTTCATTTAATGAATGACTTTTTGGATTCCAGTTTGGGGCAGTGGGTCCAAAAAAGGTGTTTTTTTCAATTGCACTCTCAGAGAGTAGAGTTTTGTTACTGATTTCAAATACTAGCTGATCAAAACCCAGACTGACTTGGCTAGAAGAAAGAGATTGATTTACAGAGTGGAATTCTTGGTGCTCATATTGCTTTTCATGTGATTCATTGGGATTTGGATCTGTTTGCCAATAATATGCCATGTTTTTATTTTATGTAACTGAGGGGGTTGATGACTCTGCTTCAAATATCTCCTTGATGATATTATAAAAGAGGATAGAAATTTTCCTAGAAAAAACATAAAAGAAAACAAAAAATATCTAATTAGAAATAAATGAGCTTGCAAGAAAGAAATATGATGAATAAATACAAACGAGTGTTTTGAAGTTTTTTATTACCAAGTGAAATAATTCCTTGAGTACTATAAAATTCAATCAGGACTCACAATATTACAAGTCTGAGGGGGGAGTACTAATTTGGATAGATTTGTGAAACTGCTGTGATAGAAAAATAAGTCCACATCAATTATGACAAGAATTTCATGAATCTAGTAAAGTCAATATTACCCCCTTTGACTCCTTTTCCCGCTGAATATCCACTTGTCACTTGAATACAGAGGGGGAATACATCAATATTTCCCCTCAGTATCCAATCATCTATAAGAATGTTGGCATGGTAACATTTTTTTTCTTATTAGATGCATGATCTCTTCTTGATTAGCAACTATCCCATCCCCAGAACTAGTTTCTACTCTCCATAACAAATCATGTTAAAATGGTTGGCTAGACTCTTTCTTCTCCTCCCCAAAACTATTTAAATAATTACTCTCTTATCCACTTCTCAAAAACCACTCCTATTAAGTTCATCAATAAGCTTCATTCAGGTCAGTAAATTCAACTGACATTTTTCAGTCTCTTTTTTAATTTACCTCTTCACAGCTTTTGAAGTCATTCACCATTCTTCTTACTTTAACATTTCTTGTGTTCTACCTTTGGTCTCCTATGACACTGTGCTGTCTGAGTTTTTCTTTGTTTGCTCTTCTTCCAACACTCTTTTGCCTATGACTCACTTTCCACCTTATCCTTCTCAGAACTTATTTTCTTCTCTATTTTTCTCTCGTTGTAAGTTATTTCACACCTCTTGTGGTTTAAATTACCTTCAATTTGTCAATTACTCCAATTTAGATCACTCTTCTTTTTTTTTTTTTTTTTTGAGACAGAGTCTCACTCTGTTGCCCTGGCTAGGGTGAGTTCCGTGGCATCAGTCTACCTCACAGCAACCTCAAACTCCTGGACTCAAGCGATCCTACTGCCTCAGCCTCCCGAGTAGCTGGGACTACAGGCATGCGCCACCATGCCCGGCTAATTTTTT
>CAUYSK010064733.1:0-11137 GCA_963575035.1 Avahi laniger | reverse complement strand
TGCCTGGGAAGCTAGATTTGTCTTGAGAGGTTTGCTGAGTGAGTCTGGAACCCTGGCATGGAGAAGTGATCTGTTAAGAAGTGTATTCAGTCTAGGCACGGTGGCTCACGCCTGTGATCCTAGCACACTGGGAGGCCGAGGCGGGAGGATTGCTTGAGCTCAGGAGTTTGAGACCAGCCTGAGCAAGAGCGAGACCCCATCTCTACTAAAAATGGAAAGAAATTAGCTGGACAACTAAAAATATACAGAAAAAATTAGCCAGGCATAGTGGCGCATGTCTGTAGTCCCAGCTACCAGGGAGGCTGAGGCAAGAGGATCACTTGAGCCCAGGAGTTTGCGGTTGCTGTGAGCTAGGCTGATGCCACAGCACTCTAGCCCGGGCAACAGAGTGAGACTTTGTCTCAAAAAAAAAAAAAAAAAGAAGTGTATTCAATCTTGCCCCCTGTGTGGCTTCATGAGCCACCCCTGCCCCACAACAGAGTCCACTTCTCCAGGAAACAGAAGGTTCACAATCCCTGGACTTAGGCGCCTCTCTGACTTGAACACCAGTAAATAACTGGGTCAACTTTCCACTCCTCAGACTTCCCCTTCTGTGTTCCAGGTCTTCTCTTAATAGGGTACTGTGTAATTGACTTGGTGTCTGCTTACTAAATTATAATCACATCCAGTTCTTCTTCTCTAAGATTATACTCCGATTACTTCAGTCACCTCAACTGGTGCTTGCTTATCTGTCTGTCTGCCTATCTGTCATATGTTACTTAGAGGTGATTTGAAATTTATCCTGTTCATCTTAGTTATGCCGAAGCCCTGGCGCATGTGTGGTTTATGTGCTCTCCTTGTGGGTCTGTGTGGCTTTCTGAGGATGAGAGGGAGGACCCTGATTTAGGGGCTGCCATTACCAATTGGGGTTTGCGGCTCCTAAACTTCCCAGACGGTCTCTTGGCTTTCTCCCACAGAAGGGTAATCACATCAATGTGTGATTTTTAAAAATTTTCTTAGCTGGTTTCACTCTTACAAAGAAACCTAGATTTTTAAGTTCCTAAAGATATCCCACTGTTGGTCCTCTGGAATCAGGAACTCTGGGACTACCCCTGCATTGATTAATTGAATAATGTCTCTGGTGCTGATTGCCGGACGCTGTCCTGCAATTTGTGGCCTTGCTGGCAGGGACTGACTTGTTGATTTTTATTGCCACCTGTTTTCAGCCCACCTGAAATGAATCATCTGAAAATGCACTGCGGCTCTACCACCAGGCCCTAAGCCATAATCCAACGTAGTTAAAAGGCACTTTCTCTCCTGCTGAGAAATTAACACCTTCTCCTTTGTCCCAACTTTCTGGGATCATTTCCAATAGGTCCTGGCTGGAAGTTAATTAAATCTGTGTTGACACATACTCAATTTCAAGTGGCTTTGCACATACAGGAAACCTGTTGAGATTTTCCCTTTTGGGTCCAAAACCGCTGATCCATCTCTTTACCCTAGTTTTCAGGGTAAGTTTTCCACTCACCAAGACACGACGGAATTTAAAGTGGAAAATTTATGGGATTCCCCACCTTTAGAAAATCATGGTCTGCCACTTTCCCATAAACCTTTCTAAATTTCAAGAACCGTCTTCTGCATGAAACTTCATATTTTCTGTTAAAACAACTGGATTTGTGATTACAGGAAGCTCTCAGAGGCAGGCAGAAGCAAAGAACACCTAGGGTTGGAATTCTCACTCAGCAGCAGCTGTTTCAAGAACACAGCACTCAAAAACAGAGTCAGAAGATCTAAATGTAGGTCAAGTAATTTTTAATTCCAATTGGATATTGCATATGCATAGCTGGGAGCTTTTTTTTTTCATCAGGAGTTAGAGACTTGGGTGGGTTACAGGAAAGTTATTAGCAACAACATCTAGAGTCTTCTAGGTTCACCCCAAGAGGCACATGCCAGCCTCAGCTGATGCTGTGTGCTTATTTTAGTGACCAGAGCACTGTTCTTGAAGGCCCGCGGAGAGCACTCCGCCCGTGCCCGGCCATGGCCGTGGCGTTGGAGACTCTGCTCGTGTAGGTCATCACATTGCTGGAGCTGCGAGTGCTGCTTGCGTGACTGCCGGGCAGAGGTTGCAAACTGGCAGCTGTGGACTGTATTTGTTTAGTCTGCATGGTGTTTGTTGTTGTTGTTGTTTTTTGGTGTTTTTTTTTTTTTACTACGCCAACATTTATAAATTAGAATGCTTTGTATACAAATCAGGATTTTGTGTTTTTCTTGAAAACTGGGATGCTCCGGCACACTGCTTGGTGTCAATGGCTGTCGCTGAGTGGCGCTGCCTCTTTTAGATGGGATGTGCAGGTCCGGTTTGTTGGTTCCGATGTAGCTGACTCCATTCATCGACATTTCCTGCCATGTACAGGAATTTACCACTCCGCCCTCAGGACATGGCTCACACGAACGGCCTGATTGTCTTTCACTGTGGAACATAGTTGCGCACAGCCTCTGAGGGCGGGGAAAAGGTGTGAGTTATTCTTAGTTATTTAAGTGTAAGTCCAGAATGAGTGTGTCAGAAGAATTGGCCCCGAGAAGTGGAGTTGTGGGTTTTGTTTTGTGTTTGGTGAGGTGATGGGGAGGGAAGACAAAGGTCTGGAGTAGGGGCCGGGAATATAATGGGGGACTCTGAGGCACTGGGCGAGGGGACTCCAGAAGAGAGGTGGATGCCTTTGCAAAAAGGACTCTGAGAGAGTGTTGGGTTGTCTGGGATTACACCAAGGGAGAGTTATGGCCGTGGGGCGTTGGGCATGATTATTGAACCAATCCCTTCTCCCCAGGAGGCTGTGCACCTGAGCCAGTACAGAGCCGTGGGCAGAGACCCTTTTCATTCATCTCTGTGTTTCCCATGTTGGTGTGGTCCCGGGTCCACAGCAGGGACGCAGCTAATGTCCGTGAAAGGGGACTGACAGTGTGCATGTGCACATGTGTCCGCGTGTTGTGTGTGTGTGCACGTGTTTGAGTGTGGGAAGGGCCGGTTGGGGGAGGGGACAAAGGGTGGACATTGACAGAGATGCAGAGAAAAGGACAGTGTCTCGGGAGTGTCCGATACGCACCAAGAAATACAGGGCTTTTTCCTCAGACAACAATGGTTCATTTAGAAATACTTCCTCTCCCTTCCCAAAGACAAGGAGTACTGACGGTTAGTGGATTGCATTCCTGCCCCCAAGGCCCAGGAATCCACAGTGACAGCTCTGAGTAATGAGGGCTGGGGTGAGTGGCCTCATTTAGTGAATCATTCATTGGATACTCACCAACCTGCCTCAGACATCCATTTTCTTTAAGTCTGTCCCTGTTTCTAACTCAGAATACACTTGGCACGTCACACGGCACAGATGGGGAAGTGAAAGGCAAAGTGACGGAGTGGGCAAGGACAAGAAGTCAGAGCCTTGTTCAGGCCTGTCCCCTGCCCACACTTAGCTGTGTGACCTTAGGCAAGCTGCTTAGTCTTTCTGAGCTTTGGCTTCTTTGCCAAAAATGGGAACAATCGCTGTATCTACCTCTTAGGGTTTGTGAGCAGAGTAAACAGTGCCTAGCATTTGGTATGTGCCCAATAAATGTCACCTATTATTATCCAAAGTTTGAAGTTAAGTTCCCAATTCGTCACTTTCCTCTACTGATGGTTTTGTGACATTGCGGTCTGCACAATCAGAAGACTATTGGCCTAGGTGTTTTCAGATGAACGCAGTACTCGGTTTCCCCGTACTGCAATTATTTTCTGTGTTTTGGGGTGTGGACATGCAGTGGTCACCCACGGGGATATAACAGAACAGACTTCTGTTTGTGTGCTGTGACCTTCTTTATTTTGGAATAAGGAGCTGGCTCTGGTTCCTGCTGTGCCACATCAACTCTCAGATCACTTGCCCTTGTTAACAAATGCCATCTGCCTCGGTCCTCTTTGCAGAAAGCATCCCTGATTCCCATCAGGGTGTCCCAGGAAGCTTCCTGACCACATCCCTCAAACCTAACCATGCCGGCTGCCCACATCACAGCAGGAGAGGTTGGCTCAAAACCTCACACCAATTTTCCCCTCCTCCTCCTTCAGAAACCTAGAACTTGCCTCAGGTGTAGACAGATACCCACTTTGGACCTGAACTACAGAAAATGTTTTATAGCCCCAACATATGAAATTGAAGACTCCGTCTTGCTTCTTCCATCTCCTGGTCTCTCCCTCCCCTTTGCAGTCAGAGGAAGGGAAGATGAAACGCAGCATTAGCCCTTGTTTCTGCAGCCCCGCGCCTCGGATGAGCATGTCAGCCCGGGTACTGTAGCTAAACATAAATGAACGGTTATTAATGACGGTCATAATGTTTTCTAGCAGTTAGCTGGCTGGGATTCTAGGATTTTTTTTCCACTGTGTTTTGAAGGGTTAGGTTATTTAAACTTACCATCAAATAGAATCAAATCAAAGTGAGCTAATTTTTCTTAAACACTAATCATTTTAAGGCTATTGAACTAAATATAGAGGCAGTTCATTAAATCATTAAAACAGCCTGCAATAATGCTCACAAAGTCATTATGGAGCTATTCCCTAGCCAGAGAGGTAGTGTTGCCTTAAGCACAGTTTAATCAAATTAGATGGTGGGCTATGTCATGGGGTTTCTCCTATTGATATTCATTAAAAATACATGATTTATCACTAATCTCTGTGAGGTGGATCCCACTCTTCCAAATGAATTTTGTAAATGTCAAGGGGAAGAAAACAGAATGGCGTATTGTTACAATAATTTAAGAGTGGTGTGATCACATTTACATTTTATATACTATGCAATTTTGGAACAGATAATAGCTTTAACAAGGCTAAACTTTTTTCCTTAGTTAAAGTTAGAACAGAAAGGCCGAACCCTGAGGATTAGCCATTATATTTTATTGCAGAATGGGCCCCAACGTTTGAATTATCTTTTAGTAGAGCGATAGCTTGTCCCATTGTTCAGCTATTGCTTTTCTCAGATTCTTGGGTGGACGGATTTCTACGTAAATGTCTGCTGTCCTGTTCAGTCAACGTAAGATTCCTGTTCTCGAGATTTGGCACTCGGGAGAGGTGGTTTGTTTTCTGGCCCTTGGATCCTCCTTGGGTGTCCACATTTCGCCTTCCCTCGCCCTGTGGCCTCCAGATCTGCCCTTCCAAACCTAATGCAATCTGCCCAGTTCCTGCCTCCTCCATGGATTGTAAGGGGCTGATAACAGTTTAAGTATTACCCCGCCCAGAGGTATTTGCATTTTAACAGGGATCAGAGCTGAAACTAAAGGGATTATGTCCTAATAGCAGAATTTTGAGCATCAGCCAGTGGGCGGAAGAGGATTTTCTGCTGCCAGAGGGACCGTCTCTGGCCTTGAAGGGAGAGGAGGGCGGTCAGGGGTGCGTGGAGGGCAGGGCCACACCGCAGGTGGGTGGACGACAGAAATGCCTAGACTGACACTTCCGCTTCGCGTTCCATGTTGCGCCTTTTCTTTTCTTTTTTCTTTAAACTGTGAAATGAGTTTTCTCTGTTTCAAGAAGTCCCTTCCTAAACAGGTATTTTTCTGGGGAGTACCCTTTGAAATATTGATATTCTGACTTGTCCTCTTAATATTTGTTTTTTCCTCCCCAAAGTGGGATTATCATTTGAAACTCAAATTTACAGTGTAGTTTAAAACTCAGTGTTGCCTATAAAGTACCCCTGAAGGAAGAAAGACACTTAAAAAAGACACAGTACCTTTTTGATATGAAAATGTGTCCATTCTTAGCAAGACACATGAGATGTCTCTCTACACTTAAGATGCTTATCAAAAGTTTTTCAGAATGTGACTTACAGCCATGATGGCCAGAATCAGCGACAGACGCACTCGATTTATATAAGATAGGAGGCTTTTAGCATCTTGGCCATTTAACCTAATCTTAAAAAATTCCACAGCCTAAATGAAACCCTACTTATTTTACTCTGCTATATTGCAGAATAATGGAATGCCCACCTCTTTCTGCGCAGGAGATCTCTAACTTGACTCTTGGCTCGTGGAAGCTCTCAGAACCATTTCCAAATCCAAACTGAAGCTACAATAGGGACTGGCCATTAGCCATGGAATCTCCTGCCTGCGAAATAATGGAGATATAAACAGAACCATACTGAATTATTGGCAGGGACTGACTTAATTTCTCAAAATAATAAATGAGGGTCCCAGCAAAGCCTCTTGTTAAGTAGCTAAATATCTAATTCACCTGGGATATTGTTTCAAAATTCATTTCATCTTCGATAATTTGATGAAAGAAAGCGCTGTACTGGTGGTTTCTTTCGTGTAAGGCTGCACACACCTAAGGGCAGGGTGCATTTATTTTGATGATTAATAATTGCAAGTTTCGTGGCTTAATGGGAAAGTGCTAGATACATTTAAAATGATACTGTCTTCTTCCCCATCTTCATTCATCAGGTAAACACCTTGATTACTTGCCTTCCAAGTTTGTGCTCAGTGGAACTTACATTCTCCACTGATACTCTGCATTATTCTTGCATATCTGTGGTTGAAGAGTTGCATGGTGACTGATTTCAGGTGGCCAGTGTTGGGTGTGCGTTGTGTACCTCACAGTCTTCTCAAAGATGGGGAACAGGAGGCTAGGAGAAGAAACGGAATGAAAGAGAATATTTTTCCGTCTGCCCGTGTGGCAGCCCTAACATCTCACCGAGAGCCACAGGGACGGTTTTACTGCCACTCACTTAAGGATATCATCCTTATTTTCATAGGTTTCTTAAAACTCTTAGAAATAAGAATACAAAATTAGAGGTCATGGAATTAAGAGGGTTGAACAGGGCCAGCTGAACAACTTGCCCCGGTTTTACCATTATCTGTCCTGGTTTTAGCACTGAAAACGCTCAGAAACCCCTCAGTCCTGGGTGAACTGGAATGAGGGACAACCCTGAAAACTCTCCTGCCTTTGTCCTCCTTAAACCCCATTAACATGGCCTAGGTGCATTTTAAATATATATATATATATATATATTCCAGACTGAGAACAGCTCCTTTTAAAACTGCGATCCCAAACTCCCAGGCTGAGGACTGGTACGGTCCATTGCCTGTGAGGAACCTGGCCGCACAGCAGGAGGTGAGCAGAGGATGAGCGAAGCTTCATCTGTATTTACAGCCGCTCCCCAAGGCTCACAACACCGCATAAGCTCCGCCTCCTGTCAGATCAGCGGCACATTAGATTCTCACAGGAGGGCGAACCCTACTGTAAACTGCACATGTGAGGGATCTAGGTTGCTCCTTACGAGAATCTAATGCCTGATGACCTGAGGTGGAGCTGAGGCAGTGATGTTAGCACTGGGAAGCGGCTGCAAATACAGATTATTGTTAGCAGAGAGATTTGACTGCACAATAAATGTAATGTGCTTGAATCATCCCGAAACCATCCCCCCAGCTCCAGTCCATGGAAAAATTGTCTTCCATGAAACCAGTCCCTGGTGCCAAAAAGGTTGGGGACTGCTGTTTCAAAGCATTCCACTCTTACCTACCCTCAATAAATCGAAACATTTAAATAGGTGTCTAACCTATTAATAAAAATGATTTCTTACATCTATAATGGTCTTAATAATTAAAAAATATTTTCAGTTATTATCCCATGCAATTCTCAAAAGGAGGGCAATAGCTTCACTTCAAAGTAAAAAAAACTGAGGCTCAAAACAAGAGTCAGTTTCCTGTCTCTGTTCTCATTCTGCCCTTGGGGTGATGGAGATCAGCCTTGCCCACCTAGATTTCCTAGATTTGGAGAGTCTCGTTCTAGCAAGTATTCACAGAGCGATTGCCCCGGGCCCAGGACAGGGCGAGGCAGACACAGTTTTCTAGTGGGCCCCGTTGACCCTTTCCCAAGAGGTCCAATTCAGAAACTTACTTTATCTTAGAAATTTCGCTCTAAGAAACCTTAAGTTCTCTCCATGCTAAGCTTTGGCATTTTGGTATTTTCAAATGAATTTTATCCAACAACAACCAAAAGAATATAATTAAGTTCTCCCAATTTTAACAGATGCCATGGTCATTTGAAAGGCCAAAGATAGTGGAGAGACTCTCCTTGCAAAGTGCTTGGGGTGTGTGTGTGTGTGTGTGTGTGTGTGTGTGTGTGAGATGGTGTGTGATTGTGTCATCTAACAATGACCCACATTTTTACTGCCCTGTCTCAGTGCACCAGGGGAGCAGTTATGGTCAATTATGTCATTGTTAAAAAGAAGTCCATCTCTTTATTGACACCATCTAGACTCTTTCAATATACAGTAGTGCCAGTAACCTTCACGTGGTGCCAGCCCTTCCGCTCCTCCCCACAATGTCTCCCAGAGCGCCAGCTCCTTGGGATGTAAATAACCGTAGACCCATGTCTGCCTCTTTTTCCCATGCTCCCCGCAAAGATTCACAGGTGAAATCTCATTTAAGGCCCCAATCCCACACTCATCGTGGAATTTTGAGCTGCAGTTTCCTGTTAAGTTTGGTGTGTGCCAAGGTCTTGCAGGGAGAAGACACACACATGTTATCAGCAAGAGCATCTAGCACTGGACTACGTACAGGTGGCAGCTTAATAAGTACTCTTGGGTGACAGAATTGAGTTTTCAGGCCCTTTGTTCTCCTGGCTATTAATCTTTTTCTGTTACAGTTTAAAAGGAAGAATGAGACAACCAGTAAAATAAAAAAACCAACAAGCTCTTCATGCCTGGCCTTCCCTTGATCAGTGGAGAAGACTGTTTCAAAAAGATGAGTGAGGTTAGAGTCATTTGCATAGAATGGATGATCACTGGAATCCAACACTCTCGCCATGGTCTCAGAAGGCTGTTTAGACATTGAAAGGCAGTGAGGGGTTTCCTTTTCAAAATTCACCTTTTCCTTTTTTAAAATCTTACTTGCAATAATTGGCTTTCCTGGTCAATAGCACATATCTCTCCAGGGCAGCCAGGGTCTGTCTGTCTTTTTAGTGCTCATTCCCAGTGGGTAACATGGTGCCCAGCACATGGGAAGTGCTCAGCGCATATCTGTTGAATAAATAAACATCATAAGCTTTGGCAAAAACAGGAAGGGAGGAAAGGTAATATCTATTGTTTAACCACCTCTGCAATCCTCCACTTAATAATACTAGGTAGGAATCTTAATCATAGTGGATAATAGAAAATGCATCTGTGTGAAGTATGTTTAGTGAAATTTTGACTGTCAGACGGGCACATTGAGTACTGTTCACACTTCTTCAACTGCTCTAATTAAACCTTGAAATTTCTTTTTCTGCTGAACAAGTATAAGTACTACTAGGAGTCTGGGGGGGTGGGCAGATGGATCGTGTTTAGTATTTGACCTATAATACAAATACGTAAAGATGGAAACTGCATGGTAAATGCTCCTGGTATGTTGTGGAATTGGGGAAGGCAGGTTGGTGAGTATTCCTGGGACCAGACTTGAGGAGACAGGCAATAAATACTCAGCCAGGTGAGTGCCAGTTTCCTGGAAGGAGGCACAAATCCAAGCTTTCTGCCTCTATCAAAAACAAGGACTGTTTTGTTTCATTTGGGCTATCTTTATAACCTCCTGACTTGTTTTGATGTCCATAGCAGTGTCCATGTACTGCAGAGGGAGCCCTGGCCAGAGGCGTCTGCACTTGCTCCACTGGGCAGGGGATGGGACATTCCCCAGGGACAATGGCTTTCCAACATCAAGCATAAGAGCTGTCTCATTTCTGTTCCAGGCCCCAGTCCTTTCAGAACACAGCTTGCAATGCTGAATCTCATGGTTCCTGTTTTCTTTAGATGCAGGCATAAGAAGAGAAGGTATAAAGTCAAATACTCAAGGGAAGTAGTTGTAAAATGAAAATGGAAAAAGAATTAAATTTAGCTTAAATAACAGAGGGAACGAGAACCCAACCCAGAGGGTTCAACTTCTGTAAAACTAAAGAGAGGCACAGAAAATACAGTTGACCCAACACAGATAAGGCCAAGTTGGCACTGTCTTCAACTACAATGTGTGTGAGTGACATTATGAATTGCATTCTTTCTTATCACCAACATCCTCACGCAGGTTGCACCAGGTTTGAGACTGGGCAAGACCTGCCTTCAAAGAAAGCGTCACTTCTACCTTCCAGCTAATGAGACAGCAATGTCAGGGGATGTGAGGATAAATTGCAATGCCCAAAGGAGCTCCAGCAAAAGAGAAGCATGGCACCCCTAAGAGGGCATCAGATCGTGGCTGCTTTAAGCCTCTCTTCTCAAAAGAGAAGCCACGGTACAATGTGGAACTGACCTCAAGCCTTTCTAGAAAGTCTCAAAAGTTTCTCTTATCTCTTTAAGAATAAATGCAAGAGAGCAGAGAACTGATATGCTCCATGGTCAGATCTCTCTAATGGATGGACAATGTTCCTTGTTTGTCACATGGGATAGGCAGGTGAGCCAGTGAATTTTCATGTCAGTTTGGAGAAAAGTTTTATACTAGGTGTGTTTCTTGCCATTCACAGAACTAAGAATTTTTTATTACCATGTGAAAAGCCTGAACTATGTATTTGTACTCAGTAAAAACTCTTGGCCTGTTGAGAATTAATTTCCTTATATCCTTAATTCAAACGGTTGGATATAATTTTTCAGCTTGATGGAATTCCTTGATGGCATGTGGAAAAGATTGGTCTTAAGAAGAAGCAAACGGATACATTTTTTGTAATCATTAGACATCTTCTTAGTTCATAAATCTTTTTTCCTCCTACTTCTCAAAGTGGAATAAGAATAAATGCAATAAGGTCCATGGTCCTTGGAACTCTGACACTAAAAAAAAATGCATACATTATAGTCTTTCCATATAAATTTCTTTTCTTCTTTTCTACATGCTTTTTCCTGAAGGTGGGAGTAGAATGTGTTATCTGTTGAAATAGGCTGTTGTTTGCTCTACAAGATTGGTCACTGAAAGTAATTAAAATACACTAGTTTAGAAAAGTCCACACCTAAGCTATTTTTATTAATGTGTCTAAAATATAAATTTGGTCTTTCCTTTTTTTTGAGACAGAGTCTCACTTTCTTGCCTGGGGCGAGTGCCGTGGCATCAGCCTAGCTCACAGCAACCTCAAACTCCTGGGCTCAAGCGATCCTACTGCCTCAGCCTCCCAAGTAGCTGGGACTACAGGCATGTGCCA
>CAUYSK010064730.1:0-50630 GCA_963575035.1 Avahi laniger | reverse complement strand
TTTCTTGCTGATTTTCCTGAGTTCTATATAGATTCTAGTGCATACCTATTTTAAATAAACATAAAACCTACTATCATTTTAATATATGTGTCCTTCTGTCTTCTACTTCTTTTTCCAGGGAAATGCTTTAGGTATTCATCCAATTATAAAAGTTTCCAAAATTCTACATATTTTATAACATTTCATTTTATGTCTGAGTTTTGTTTTAATTTTTATAGGGAATACCTTGAGAGAAATGATACATAATATATTATACAAAACCTGAAAAAATAGTCAGTGATTTCTAGCATCAAAGGTCATTTATTCTTCTGAGAGCCTAGTGACCTTTAAGTTAATTTCCAGTTTTATGGATTTTTATAAATTACTTAGTAGTGTGGGTTATGTGTACAGAAAGCAGACCATCTAATTTTAAATTTATCTCAAATCATTTTTGTAAATCTTCAAATAGCTCCTTAAATAACCCATATATTTGTAATAAATATTCGTGTAGAAGTAATAGAATGAGGGAAGTGCTTTTTATAATGTTGAATAAAACACAATTTCCACAGTTAACCTGTAGGGCAAATAAACCTTTCAAATATATAACAGAAAAGTTCAGCAGGAGCTGAACAAAGTGTGTATTAAGTAAATGTTACAAAGGATAGAAGGAAGGGAAATACCTGAGTTATCCATACTGAGAATTCAATGTCTGTACATGAATTATAGGGGCATTCACAACTATCACAAACCTTGTTCAATCTCATTTTGAAATTGTAATACCCTCAGGTCATAATAACCATCAAAAGACAGTTGTTGAGTGCTTACTATTTCCAGGACATATGTGACGTATGGGCGGCTATGCTGTGTCTTACTAGGTAGTCAGCATCACTTAGACTGCTTGAAAATATGCCTTCGTGGGAAACCCACTACCATCCCTTACTGGAAAAATCACTCCCTTCTTATTTCTCTCCTGAAAAATTTAAGTTAAAGACTTGATTTAATGTAGAATCATTTTAAACACACCCACTCACACGCACATAGACACACACCACAACCATATAACTATTTTTGGAAATAGCAAAATATGACACTTACTAAGAGAAAACCAAAGCATTATTTTTGATTTCCTAAAATGTCTTAGTGGTAATGACTGAGGGATCTGGAGTCTGATTGCCTTAATTTCCAATTCCAGTTCAGTCCTTAAGGAGCTGTAGGATCTTCACAAATTATTTCACCTCTCTGGACTTGAATTTTCCAATCTGTAAAATAACATAATACTATTAATATACTGATCAAAATAAGTTTGCTCTCTGAACCGTTTACTCATCAGTTCCATTTTATTGTTGTTACAGTAATCTGCATTTTCTAGTTACCTGGTCTCTGGGTAAATTAGGCACGAGAAGGCAAAAGCCCAGGATTGGGCGGCAGGAAGAGGCAAGGGGATGGGCCATTCTTCTGTTGTTTTTTTTCCTCTGCTTCTAATGGTACTTCTATCAGAGATCGCATTTCTGCTTGGTCCTGCCTCTCAACAGATAGTCTTTCTATCATGAAATGGCTCATGACTGGGGCTCTGAAACTCCAATTTCTCCCATTGACCCTCCTACCCTGAGAAAGGAATTAGTTCTCTGCCCGTGCCAATTACTTGGTATCAAACAAAACTATGCCTTGTTATGTTTCTTAGTTCTTTTCACTACCTATGCAACTTGTTCTATGTATTAAAACCAGGTTGGTCATAAGCCCTAAACTAGTTTCTGTTTTACTGGCTATAACCTCCATTATACAATGAATATCTACTTCATGGGATAAATAGACCTGATCAATTTAGGGGTTTAGTACTTTGCAATGGCACAAATTAAAGTCTCAGTAAATATTTGCTCTGAGAGAAAAAGTACAAAATAGAAGTACAGTGTTTTTATTGTCATAAATTTCAGAACAAGATGAGTCTGCAGTTAACAAACTAAATATGAATTTATGCAAGATTATTCAACAAATATTTATTAATCATTTGCTGTATGCCAGAAATGTGTCTTTGTGTTGGGGTGAAACAATGAGAAAAAAAATTAAAAGTTACTGCTTTAAAAGAACTTATGTTATTTATTCTTAGGGGATAAAGGTAGTAAAAAAAAATAGAAAAAAAGAAATGCAGTATGCAAGATGCTGAAAAGTTGTACAGAGAAATTTGAATGCAGATTGGGAGTGATTGGCAAGTAGGTGGTCAGGGAGTTCTCTTTGAAAAGAAGTCTGTTGAGCAGGTCCAGAAATAAGTGAGGAAACAAGCAAACGTTTACAGCACACGGTTTTTTTTCTGCAGATAGAAAAACTAAGCAGTTTCTAAGGTGGGTGAAACTTAGCACTTTCAGGAAACTATCGAAGATAGAATTATGAAAGTAGTCAGGGTTGTGATAAGAGAAGTTGGGATCAGAATCATGGGGGAATCCCATAATGTTGGCCTGCACAAACAGCGACAAGGTTTTAGGTTTTACTTTGAGAAAGGGAGCAATTAGGAAGCTATGAGCAAAAGTGTGATGTTATTTGATTTATATTTTAAGATCACTCTGACTGCTGGTTGAAAACCAGCGTTTTTAAAATGGGGTGAGAAACACAGTGATTATTTATGAAGCTATTCCAATGATCCAAGGGCTTTGATGGCTGTCTGGATCGGGCTGGTAGTGAAAGTAATGTGATACATCTTAAAGGTTAAGTGTTTATGGATTAGATGTAGCCTAGGGAAGAAAGGAGTGACTAAATATTATATTCCTTGAGCCAAAATTGTCAAGCAAAATAAAGAAACGTGTCTACTAAAATGAAAAATTATGTTCAAAAATGAAGGAGAAAACAGTTGCAGTGAAGTAAAGCCATCAACCAGTTAAAACATTGATTCTCATGGGAACGAATCAGGGAAGAGGTGGTCCATACATGTCCCTTACTTAGAAAGCTTCAGTGATGACTTCAATGATGACATGATTAGGATTGAAAAGCTATTTTATAGTGGTGTTGAGGTGTGACGTCCCACTGCCTGGCTTCGTAGCTTAAAAATAGTCATCCCACTAAACTTCCACCCTTTCTCAAGACCTGTGTAAGCAACCAGCTTTAATTTGGAAAGTCTAGACTTCTAAATATAGTTAGGTTTGTGATTAGCCCAACTATCATTTTGTTTTTACATTATGCTTTATCATTCAATAGTAATATGCATCATTTTCTATTAACTCTAGTTTATGTATATTGTTATTGATATTATACAGTACTCAACAATTACTGATATATGTTTCACTCTTTCTAGAATTTAACATAGGATCAGAAAATTTTGCTGTTACCGTTTCATCTTACTGGAATATATGTTGGATTTTTTTGTCTTTTATTTAGATTCTTCTAAAACTTTATATTTCTCACCTCTCCTTACTATCTACCACTAATAATTTTGTCCACGTGTGCCAAGGTATATCAATATATACAGTTGATGAACATATTTTAAATTGTACTCATAAACTATAGAATGCATTTTTGAAATAATTAGTCTTTCATATTGACAATACATCTTTAATTATATACATAAAGTTAGACATGGATTTTGCCTGCCCAATATCGATTTTCTTCTAATTCCTTACTTTTAAAATGTCTATTTGATCATAAGTCTGAGCCGAGAATCATGTTTGCTCTCAGTACTCATGGAAATTCTTTTTCTGGATTTTTCCATGCTTTATCCATGAAGATCTGGAAATGTGAGCCACTTATTATAATTGAGGTATAGATAGACACTTCTGCAGAGGTTTCTGTGAAAGAGCATAAATGTGCTAGCTAGCCTTCCTGCTTGCATGCATTTTGCCTTCAATGTGGATGTGATAAATGGAGTAAGAGTTGATATCTTGCAACATGAAGTGGAGAAAGCATGGGAGAAAATTCAGAAGAAATGAACCAATTGAAAATTCTGCTTTTCCAAATTTTGTTAAATGACAAAAATAGCTTTTAATATTAATTCTGTACAGGCAGATATTACTTGCAATGACAATGTGTTTTAAATAATTTAAAATATTTTCCATCCATGGTAAAAATATTTACTTTACTGACCCACTATCACTTTTTTTTGCTAAGCCAGAAACTTATACTCAATCAAAAAAAGTAAATGTTCCCACTAATTTCTAGGAATATAATAAAATGGATAAATATAATTTAGATAATATTTCTGTATTTGTTCAAGTAAATCAATGTAATATTTATTATTAATACTCTCAATTTATATGAGTCACATTTTAAAAAGAATTTGTAGTTAGAAATGGTGCCCTCTTTATGAAGACCTAAATGGCCATATTTACATTAAAGCATGATATTTACATACACATAGGCTGAATGAATGTCAGTTCAATCACAGTGGCTTATAGAATCCAGAGTTGATTTCATTAACTAATTCAAATAGAGTTCGATAAGAGATTCACACAGAGGACATAGAGTCATGCAACATAGGTGAGAAAAACAATTTCTCACAAGAACCAAAGTAAATTGCTTTATTATGTGTGTATCTCTATATTTCATTTTTCCCTTTTTGAAAAATAAGCATGATAAATTTTATGTATACCTAATTGAAGATCTTTGAATTATTTTTCAAATCACTCATAAGTAGGAGAATTCTAATTTGATTTTATCATATGGCAAGATTTATTTTGCCTTTCAAATTTTTCAAAGTAATTTTTCCTAACGTCTTCTCTTCTGTAACATACATGCTGCCAAGTCCACTCCTGCACACAAAACAATGATAAGGACGTTCGTGGTTGAAATGTCAGTATAGAAAATTATCTTTGCACTGACAAAGACTCTCTGCTTGATCAAACTTCAGTTAGCCTACTCATAGCACCCTTTTTGACTATATCTTGTCCTTGGGTCCCATCTTTAGACTGCCTAGACGAGTTGTTTCAAGAATTGTGCTAAGTCAGTTTAGAGAGAATCTCACATTTTTTATATCTGATCACTCTGGCATGCTTTCAGCAAGAATTCTATTAAGTGAGTTTAATAAGAATCCCCTAGGCATGATGTCTCCTCCTAATAATTTTCATTCATTGACTCCCTCCCTCTGCTCCTTAGCTGTATTTCCTCAGATATCCTTTCTCTATTCAGAATTGAACCTGATCTCTCTCTCTCTCTCCTTAAAATCATCTGACACTTATCATGATAGTCCTGAAAGAAATGATCTTTACCACTTTAAAAAGTGTCAGAATAGTGTTTTTTAGTATAACTAATAAATTGTTGGTTAACTATGGAAGAAAAACTGTTTCAATATGACCTGCAGATTTTTTTCTCATTTATAATTCACTCTCATCTTGTAAAAGTGTGTCTTGCTTTGTATATATCTTTTTCATATAACAACTTTCTATTTATTTCCTAGAGATCTATTTTTAATTCAGTAGCAAGTTTCAGTTTTTTAATGTGCATAAAATTAAGTAAGAATGGAATGGTGGAAATAGACCCCATGAAATATAAAACTCAAAACTGATTAACTTAATTCTGGCTAAAAGGATCACATTGTTAATGTGACAACTTCTGAAGCTAAACATCATCATGTCTGAGAACAAGAGCTCAAGTAGCCATGAATTAATGGAGAAGAGTAACTGATGTATTGGCCAGTGATGTTAGGTCTATGCTAACTTTAAATAAAACAACAAAGTAGTTTGAAAAGAACATTCCATTTATTACTTTAAAAATTCTATTTATTAACAAAATAACTTATAATACATAACTGCCCACTATACATCCTAATATTCATAGCAATAACATACAGTCAATATTTGTAATTAAATATTTCATTTCATAAAAACATTTTAAAATTCAAGTGTTAAATTTTAAGTTTTAAAATGTCTGAGTGTTTAAAATTTAAGCACATATAAAAATCTTGGAAAAGAACCATTATTAATAAAATATTCAAAATATGGTAAATTATGCATGATGATTTAATATATGCAAATTGATAAGTGATATGAATAGTAAATTTGAATAGAGAAAATATGTACATAAATGACTGGTATTTCAGATTCTAAGCAAATTGATGACTGCATTATGTATTTGTCCCCAAGATAAATGAAATATTAATTAGAAAACATTTTTTTCATTAAAGGGCCAATCATAGGGTGTGATGGAAATTTGGTATAATTCTGTACTTCTCATCTTTAAGAAATATGTTCAATGTATTGTCATTTTAATGTTTTAATAGTTCTTTTCAACACTTATAACTGGACTATGCTTAGTGACATAAAATGATGCATAATGGAATTATACTTAGCCCTAAGAATTTGGTGGCATGAGTTCACCTACATTTAATCTTAATTTTATACACTTGCTTGTAAGTCATTGATGCCAACGTTACTAGTGATTCTTTTATATGGTGAATGTCTTTTACATATGACTTTTTAAGACAAGAAAATCAACAGTTCCCATTTGATATACAATAAAAATAAAGATAGCTATTTCCATTTTTAAATGCTTTGTAATTTATCTTACATTGCTTTATGCATTACTTGATTTGACCAATTGCAAAATGAGTCAATAAGGTCATCTAACCACAATTTTAATTCTTTAGTATTTTTTTTAAAGAAAATTTTCTAAAATACTATCACTGAGCAACAGGCTAATATTACACAATCAAAGTATATAGATATTCAACTGTTTCTGAGTGAATATGTGTTGCTTTTCTGGTAACTTGGCCTAATTCTATAATTGGAATGAGAACCATCCAATTTTATTGGTCACTTCTGTTCTGCTCTGCAGCTTCGGAAATATTATGGAGGTTTCCAAATTCATCTGAGATAAAACATTGAAAATGTAGCTCACTTATTTCGGATTTCAGTTCCAGAGCTCTTCTTGGAAAGGTGTGGAGCCTGGGGCATTCACATTTTAAATTTTTTGTTTTCCTCTCCTTAATATTGTTACACAGAAATCAGGTTAAAATGAGTATAAAAATCAGAAGCCTTCATTGTAAACTAGCTGAAATAATACACTCTGAAATATTAAGGAGAAAGGGAAAATTTATTTGGTTTATTTACTTAAGTATATTTTTTTATATATTTAAAATTTACAATACATTTAGCTATAGATTTTTAAGTCTCTCTCTGTGATTCAGTACTGTCTGCATAAACATTTTTTTTCAGGCTACTGCTCTGAATCACCATGTCGAAAACTTATAATTTCCACCTACTTGAATGGCAAAAAAAATCATATCTTTTAGATGATACACGGCTACTTATAACTCCATTATTGAGATTGAGAATAATCATCAGGTATGGAAGGACTTTTGAGGAAATTTTGACAGTTTAAAATGTGATAATACAAAATATGCATGTTTAATACTCAGAAGTATATATTTTATAAAATTATATGAATTTATAAACATTTGATCTATAATAAGGTTAGATATTATTTTTCCTTAATAAGACTCACAGTTCTCATTCTGTTTGCTGCTGGGGTACTATTTAGGAAAAATGTGTTTCATATAGTGTTATTTTCTTTTTCTTTTTTTCTTGTTTTTTTTTTTTTTGTTGTTGCTGTTGCTTTTTCTATTGGAAATCTATTTACTTGGTCTTTGGTCTTGGGGAAGTTATTACAATCAAATGACCATCATTTTTCTCTATTGTATATCATTGAAAATTTATAATCAATCTTCCCAAATTTTAATTGGTCTGAAACCCATTTTCTTTATTCAAATCCTTTAGTAATTATAAAAGTTTTCAAAGCATAATACATTTACACATTAGCTTTAACAGTTGTTTTAAAAGCTAAATCATCCTTCATTATTATACAACCGGTATTTCAAATATCACATCTTTGCATGGTTTGACTGTTTTCTTATAACTTGGCTTTTAAGGCATATCAAATGTTTTGAATCAGAGAAATCATATGCTTCACATCACTAGGAGACAGACTCCATGGAATTTCCTAAGTCATGCCAATAGTAGCAATGCCTGACAAACAATAAGAATCATTTTCAAATACTTTAAACATCCCACATAAAAATTGACATTTAACATACATTACAACCATCAAGGAAGCCTAAAGTAGGAAATACCTCAGTGAAATATGTTGAAGTTAATAAAAGGAATGGTTACCATGTTATTTGTCTTAATTATTATTAAGGCAAATATCATTATTTCTCTTAATTATTTAGAATATATAATGTAAGACAGTCAAATCATACATTGTATCTAAAGATATAAACAGACTTTTATCTCAGAAAAAAATTAAAATGCAAATTAGCTAGTAGAGATGAACTTTTCAACCTATAAAGCATAAACACCTGTCCTTAGTAGAGTTGAAAAGGTTGTTCTGAATCTAAAAAGAAGATAGATTTTCTACAATAAATGGCAAAAAAAGTTCAAATCTTGACTCTATCATTGTATCACAATGCTGGAATGTTTTTCCCAAGAGCTAGTTCAATTATAAAATGCACTGGAGGAAAGGATTAAGGTTAAAAATATACTTTCTATTCAAAATCATGGTCATAAGGTAGAATTTATTGGACCAGAATCTGAATATATATCTATATCTATACCTAAATCTGAACCAGGATGTGTGTGTGTGTGTGTGTGTGTGTGTGTATGTCATAAAGTCATCAGCTCTTTGCATCATGAAAGCTAAAGACATTTGCTAAGCTGCTTTCTTACCTTAAAGATTTAGAATTGCAATGTTTTCAAGACGTGTTTTTTATATCTCCAATAACTCAAAATATTACACTTAGTCATTGATATAACAAGATACCCGAATATACGTAATTGGTATTATACATGGAAATGAACACTTGCCTTAATGACATTTGTAGAAGTATACATATTTGGGTTCAAATTATATGTAGATTGAGCAAAATAATATTACAGTCTTCACTGAATGCACATTCTGAAGCTTGTAATTTATAATTACTTTCTAAGAATATGAAGACACATGTTAGTTTGGAAATATCAAATTCTTAAGACTAATAGGTGTAAAAGTAAAAATAAAATTAAAAAAATCAAGATTCGATCTTATCAAAATCTTTCATTTAATTGTTGCTTAATTTTTAGAACAACTATTTATGAGGAATAGAAATGCTCTTAATTTAAACATATTTAATAGATAAGTGTAAGAATACACGAGTAAATATAGCTCAGGATAGCAACACCTAAACTATATCACACAATTAAATTATTTCATAAATAATAAATTTGCATATCTTGGAACTTCCTTCCACTTTGAAGCTTCCCTCTTCATTTTTTTAACTAAAATGTGCAAGATATTATAACACTTCATTCACTGCAAAAAGGTAACACTACATCAAAGAATCATGCAGCATTTAAAGAGATACCTCACTTAGTTGAGGGGCACTACAATCTGAAACTCAATGTAAAATAACCTTTTAAAAGATATATCAAGATTAGTAGGCAATTGTGGCGGGTACATGCTGAAAGGTATTTCTAAATACTGTTATTGTTCAGGAGCGACAGAAGCTAGAGAGGTTGGATTAGCTGATAGCAGTTTTGTATAAGCCTGAACAATATAGATCGAAAGGCTAAGAATATTCTTAAATTGGCACTAAACCACCAATAAAAGGAAGATAGCCATTTCCCCTCTTTCAAGAAAATAATATCATTAGATGTTAAAAAGATTAGAGGATAGCAGTGGAAAATGGACTTAGATTTTTCTTTAGACATAGTTGGCTGAGAGTTTCAATAATTCACTACCAAGGCAGTTTTTCTCCTTAATATCAGATATAGATTTCCTTGATTTAATTTATTATATATATTTAATACTTTCATATTAAGTTTTCTTTTTTAAAAAAACTTGAGGTTTAGTGCAGTTATTTTAGAGTTCTAAAAAATATTTCTGGCTGGATACAGTGGCTCACACCAGTAATCCTAGCACTCTAGGAGGCCGAGACAGGAGAATTGCTTGAGCTCAGGAGTTCAAGACCAGCCTGAGCAAGAGTGAGACCCCGTCTCTACTCAAGGTAGAAAAATTTGCTGGACATGATGATGTGCATCTGTAGTCCCAGCTACTCGGGAGGCTGAAGCAAGAGAATCCCTTGAGCCTAGGCTAGGAGTTTGAGGTTGCAATGAGCTATAATGAAGCCACCACATTCTACCTGAGGTGACAGAGTGAGACTGTCTCAAAAAGAAAAAAAAAATTCTTGTCCTATCCAAGTGCTAGAATATTTTCTATATTAAGTGGCAATTATTAATATCCAAATATCATTCTTAGCTTTTTTGGCCTTGCAGTTCAATTTAAGAAGCCAATTTTAAGAAAGTAAACAAATAACCATTTTAAAAAGGCATTTTTCAGTAAAGGAAAGAAGCATGTTACCATGACAAAGATAGAAAAATTACAGATGTACAGACAACCTTACAAAGAAACATAAGGAAACATTTAGCTCCGACAGAACTTGAGAAGAGCAAAACAGGTGAAACCTGGGGAAGAGTGTTTTCTGCAGAAGAAAACGAAATGCGAAAGAAAAAAAGAATGATGTCAATCATTAGGGTGAACAAGACAGAATGAGAATGTCAAGGGAAAATGTGGAAGCCAAAAGGAAATTGAGACTGGAAGTTATAGAGAACACAGGCTCATTTTGAAAACAGTAAAGGGCTGTAAGTTCAAACACGAAGGTGTGTACAGAATTATAGAAAAAATAATTAAGGAAATAATAATAAAAAATAATAATGTGACCTGCCAGACCCCTGCAATTCAAGGGACAATAGGAAAACAAATTTTTTGTAAGTTATCTGGAAACTAGAGGACAAAATAATTGCTTGTTCTGCAGATGCAGAAACATTTTTGGAAATTGTAACACAGCTGTTCTACCAACTTCTCTTCATTTTCAAAATTTTTCAGAGAGTACACTATACTACCATAATTTGTTTATTCTGATTTTCAACTCATATATTTGTTAATCTTTTTCTATTTATTTTTAACAAGTGACAGATATTCATATCACAAAAATTTCACGGAATTTTTTTTTTAGTTGAAATGATAGATTTATGTGGATATATACAAACTCTTCTTTCACATACCTGGAGGAATAGGGGGAAATATACTTGCAAAAACATTGCATTGATGAATCTCACTAGACTGTATGGGGAACATTTATATTGAAAAATAAATAAAAATTTTAAATTCTATGAGAAAAACATTTGAGTAAGAAAATAAGGACGATATAATGGTGCTTCCTTTCCATTTTAGGAAAAATGATTTTTAATGAACATTTTCTTTCTCATATATTTCTTACAATTGAGTAAAATAATAGGGTTAAACAACTTTACTGGGTGTGCATTTTTCCATCTGGGTCTGATTTTTCATTTCAGTTGTCAATACATACTAGTAATTACTTTCACCATTCAAAGAAATGGATGATCTACCATAGTGTTTTCTGCAGTTTCATCTCTTGTTTTCAGTATCATTCCAATTCTACATCTATCTAATTTTGATCTCTGTTCTATTTATTTATTTCCCTTATTCATTACACTTTGCTCTGTGCTGAGCTCCTAATTATCTCTCTCTCATCCTCAAAGCGTTAGCCTCATATTCTCAAAGATGCCCAAAAGGATGTAGCATATTCTACTATATTAATGGGTCAACATAAATGACTTGTTTGGTGGTTAATTCATTTAAAAATTAAATGTCATTTTTCATTCTTCAACCAATATTGTATAACTACATTCTGATTTTCATAAGGAAAGAATTCCAGAAAAATAAATTAATATTTTTGCTGGAAAAGACTAATTTTACTACCTTCCAATGACCTTAAATTATATCTTTGAAAAAATTCTGATTTATAATGCACAAAAAGAATATTCTTAATTGTCTCTATGACATTTGATTGCTATATTTCATCTCCATAATTCTAAACCTTTATTTTTCAGACATGTGAACTGCTTAGTATGTTTCCACACATTAAACAATAGAAAAGAACTACATCCAGTTTTAGTAGTGTTTTTAATAAACTATAAAATTAAAAGAATACCATACACCATTGCATAACTTAGAGTAAGAAAAGTAGGTAGGTATTTCAACAGTGGCCTAAAATATACTTGTATTTAACAATTAGCGATAACAAATACACTATTAATATTATTGAGACAAAATCTAAGAAAGGATCACAGAAAATTATTTTAATAAATATTAAAAAAATATTCGCATATCACATGTGTATGATGGTTTTATTGACAGTGCTTTTCAAATGGTTTCATTAATTTATGTTTTAGTTAACATACAAAAACACTATAAAACCAGATTATTTTGTTTAATTTTTATCAGTAAACTTTATTATATTACATATCATCTTACCCAGATCATACTATTTTAATATGCACTGTTTCCATATTTATGCCTCACTCTATGTGGTCTAATATAAATTAAACTTCTTTGAATAAAATATATTAATCCCCCAAAACTAAACATAAAATAATTCTTGCAGCTAATTAAGCAGATGGTGCCGCTTTCATCTTGAGCACCTGATGTGCAATGGCTGCAAACAGCAGCCTCCTCGGTAGTGCGTGCGGCCTGTTGTTTGTATGGATTGTCCTAAGGGATCTTAAAGACAACCTTTCGAAATGGATGTTCATGTCTCTGACTCCATGCTGCCCTCAATCTAGGCCGCAGACAGGTACGTGGGTGCCTTTGGAAAGTCCCAGAGCAAGGTGTCCAGAATTGGACAAGTCATCATGTCCATCCTCACCAAGCTGCAAAACAAGGAGCATGCGATTAAGGCCCTATGCAGAGCCAGGTTCAAGTTCCCTGGACGCCAAAAGATTTACATCTCAAAGGAGAGGGGCTTTACCAAATTTAATGCAAATAAATTTGAAGACATAGTGGCTGAGAAGCGGCTCATCCCAGAAGGCTGTGGAATCAATTATGGCCACAATGGACCCCTGGACAAGCGGTGAGCCCTGCACTAGAGAGAGCTTCTGCTGTGCTACCCACTCTTTATTCACGTCCATCAATAAATCTTATTTCCTGCCCACCAAATAAATAAATAAATACTTCACTAATATGGAGAGAATTTTTTTTTTTTATTTTAAAACACATAACTTTAAACTATCTTGAAGTTGAACTACTGTGGATATATTTCATCAGTTATTATCATTTTCCTTTCAGGTTAATATCAAGTCAACAAAAATTTGAAGTACTCTTGACCCTTTTCCCAATGTGTAAATTAGTAATGTAATGGCAATATTCAGACAGGCAAATGTAGAGTTAGTTTTCTTTGATGAAAGCCACAGGAGGTAAGGCTTCCCTACTGAGAATCATCTTAGTTTGTGAAATAGTAATTGGGAATGGCTATATCTGCAAAATATATTAAAAGAAAGAAAATGTGGAAAATATAATCTCCACCAACTTTACATATAGTCATTTTACGTGTCTTTTTTATTATACAATTTTAAATAAATATAGAAAGGATAAACGATTCCAACAAACTTCCAACAAAATCGAATTATTTCTTCTATAATATTCTGATTGATTTTCAGTTTGTTTGCCAAATTT
Source organism: Avahi laniger (assembly GCA_963575035.1). Lineage (NCBI taxonomy): Eukaryota > Metazoa > Chordata > Mammalia > Primates > Indriidae > Avahi > Avahi laniger. The sequence continues at coordinate 37,169 of CAUYSK010064730.1, read as the reverse complement.
AATTTGAAATAAAAAAGACAGTGCTCTGTATAAAAATAAAATTATATCAAAAAGAAATTTCTCCCTCCTTTGGAAATCTAAATGCTTAAATGGTGGTGCAATAGAAAACATAAACATTCATAAATATTAACTATTCATTCAACATTTTAAGGTATTATTTTGTCATTGTTTAAACCTCTCCTACTCCTTTCATTTTTGTCTTTTTTCATCTTTAGCATAAATTGAACTCTTTTCCAGACATTTATGGTTGTATTGAGCATAGCGTTTTCCAACAACTTCAGGTGGCTTTATCCCATAAACCAGTTGCAAATATTTATTCCCAGGAAAGCTGATGTTTCCATTTCCTATATGCTGAAGATATTGGAACCAATACAAATCAAAACTCAGTGAAATTTACAATATCTGAAAATGTCTCTAACAAAATTATAATTTTTAATAGTGATTATATTGCAAATTTATGTAAAAATTCTCTACCTGTTATGTACGGGTTTAATATCCAAAGTATATTCAGAAAAAAAATTTTTTTTTTTTTTGAGGCAGAGTCTCACTCGCTTGCCCGAGCTAGAGTGCCGTGGGGTTAGCCTAGCTCACAGCAACCTCAAACTCTTGGGCTCAAGCGATCCTTCTGCCTCAGCCTCCCAGGTAGCTGGGACTACAGGCACACGCCACCATTCCCAGCTAATTTTTTTCTATTTCTAGTTGTTTGGCCAATTTCTTTCCATTTTTAGTAGAGATGGGGTCTCGCTCTTGCTCAGGCTGGTCTCGAACTCCTGAGCTCAAGAAATCCGCCTGCCTCGGCCTCCCAGAGTGCTAGAATTACAGGCATGAGCCACCGCACCCGGCCAGAAAATATTTTTAAAACATGGGATAGGTTAAATTTAAATATCAAAATTTATTAAAAGAGAGCTAAGAGCTACTATTAAAAATCTGAGAATCTGGAATGAATATTTTTTGAATGATAGAGGTCAAATGTCAGCATCACTACATTGGCTTTTATTACAGAGCAAGTAATTTCATCTCCGTAAACCCTCATCATTTCATTACAGAAAGCAGCTTGGAAAAAAATACACAGTCACTTTCAGAAAAAAGGTATAATATCCATGGTTTAGCTAACAGGTTACTAACAATAAATTTGTGGGTTGAAATAATCTGTCTTACTAAATAACATACAAAGTTCAGAATAAATGCTGATTAAATAGCAAATCAAAAAAAATATTCATTTAGCAGTTTGGTGGTTATTATGTTAATTAGATCATCTGCTTAAAATATATCCATATGGACCTTTTTCTGTAAATGCTTTTTTATTTCCATATTGTGTGACAATCTTTTTATAGATCCAGATAGAAATTAACTTAAAAATGGGTTATTTAAAATGACAATACATGGTTTTAAACTGTGATTTTTAAAAGGCAAGCAATAAAATATTTTATACATATTTTGAATTTAGAATTTAATGTGTATGAAAAATAGTTATAAAATTCACATGAATTTGAGATATTTTCATATTGATTGGTTTTCTTTATACCTTATGTTGCTTTGCCATACTATCATGTGGCACCAAAGGAAATATAGTGTGAATGTAAGAAAATGGTAATAGTTAGATAACTGCGCTCTGCATTCATTCTATCATTAAGGTTCAAATGTATATGTAAATATGAATACTTTTCTTAATACATTATATACAACATATATACAACTATATAAAAATAAAGTTATGTTGAATTAATTGGCCAGGAAATTTCCAAAATAAAATATATTTTTGTTCTTTTTCACTTCTAAATACATGTAAATACTTGCAGATGTAAATACTTACAGCATGAAACTAGCTAAAATTCTTTTGCTTACTTAGCTAAAAGTAAGCAAAATAAAAAAAGAAAACATAACATATCAAAATGTGCAAATTATTGTGTTTAGAGAAAAACTTATTCTAGTAAAAGTTTGTATTAGAAAAGGAAAAAGATCTTGAAATTATGATGGGTTCCAACCTATTACTAAAAAAATAAAAAACAAATTAGTTCCAAAACAAACAGAAAAAAGAAAATAGTAAAGATTAGTGCAAAAATCAATGACATTAAACAGAGAAAAATGATATAATTAAATAAATTATACCAATTTAATAAATAAAATAAATTATACTTTTATTTAATAGATCAATAAAACTGTTAAAGCTCTAGCCAGACCAAGGGAAAGAAAGAAAACAGAAAGTACACAAAGTACAAATCTCAAGAATGAAAGAGGGTGAAATTTTCATAGACCCTACAAAGGTTTAAAGGACACAAAATGAATATTATGATGAATTTATAAATATAAATTAGTTGATTTAGCTTAAATGGACCAATTCCTTGATAGATACAAAGTACTAAAGCAAACTCAAGAAGAAACAGATAATATGAATAATCCTATATCTATTAAAGAAATTCAGTAATACACCCCTGGATGGATTTGCTGACAAATTTTACCAGATATTTAAGAAAATATATTTCATATTTTACACAAAAATTTCCCAGAAAGTGAAAAAGAGGGAACACTTCCCAACATGTTTTATGAGTCTACCATTGCCTCGATACAAAACAAAACAAAACAAAAAGGGCATTTTGAGAAAAGAATCAAAGAATCCTGCATACAAATATGGATTTAGGGAATGGATTTAAATTTTAAAACTCAGAAAAATATTAACCAATTAAATGTAGTTGTGTGTGTGTGTGTGTGTGTGTGTGTGTGAAATAGATCATTATTGATTGGCATTTATCCTGGGAATGCAAGACTGTTTTCATATTCAGTAAATCAATCAATATGATCTATTGTCAAGTGAGGAAATCAGTAAATTCTCCACAGGAAAGCCACTATAAATTGATGAAAACAGCTTTTCATCTCTCTGGAAATTGAACAAAATATTTGACTACCTGAGAAACGTTTATGTTTGAAAAATGGTTGAAAGTCAGGTAAAAACAGCTGGAAACCTGTGTGTCCACCTTTTGTTTTGACCTTGTTAAACACACCTTAATTTTAGGAGCTGCTGTTTCTCCTTCCACTTGCTCCATTTTTTCTCTTTTCCCTTTCTTTTTTGTTTTCCTCTTCCTCTCTTCCTCCTTCTATTTTTCTTCTCCCTCCTAAATGCTGCATAAATTTCTATGTACACAATCATTTAATTTACAAGTTTTAATTGTTTCTGTCCAATCTGCATCCATTTCATTCCTTCTTTTCTGTCATATTTGCTGGATAGAACACTCAGTATCATGGTGAAAATGAGTGATAAGAGCAAACATCATCACTTTATTCCAGAGCATACATGGGGAAAGCATTCAGTTTTTCATCATTAAATATGATAGAGTTTTTTTGTATTTTCTTCATCAGGTTGAGATGTTTTCTACTATTCCTAGTTTGCTGAATTTTGATCACAAAATAATGTTGAATATTGTCTAATTTATTTTTTCTGTATTCATTGACATGATCATGTATTTTCCCCCTCCAGACTACTAATGTGGTAGAGTATATTGTTTGATTTTTCAAAAAATATTGAACCAGTCTTGAGTCCTGAAATAAACATAGCATGGTCATGTGTATTATAATTTTTATGCAGGATTGTATTCAAATTATTGAAGATTTTGCTTCAATGATCATGAGGTATATTGGTCAAAAGTTTTCTTTGTTTCTTTTATTCTTTTTTATCTTTTCTTTCTTTCTCTTTCCTCCCTTCCTTTTTTTTTCTTTTCTTTTCTATTATTTTCTTCTCCTCTCCTCTCCTCTTCTCTCCCCTTCCCTCTCCTCCCCTCTCCTCTCCTCTCCTTCCCTTTCCTCTCCTTTCCTTTCCTTTCCTTCCCTTCCCTTTCCCTTTCCCTTTCCCTTTCCCTTTCCCTTTCCCTTTCCCTTTCCCTTTCCGTTTTTTCTTCTGCCTTTGTCTTATATGGTTTAAATGACATTCTTGCTTTGGAAGAATTGAATGTATTTTTTCCTCTTCTATTTTCTGGAAAAATTATGTAGAATTGGTGTGGTTTTTCTTATTTTTGTCCTAGTGTGGACAACCTAACAATTGGCAGTCTGAAGTATGAATCCTAACTCTATTTAAGCCATTATTACACAGTGACAACAACATACATGGTGGATTACACATTGGTCCACAAGACAGAAAAAGCTTCAGGGAGATTGGTGCTGGCCTAGGCATTGTGAGACAAGCTGAATTCATTTCTAATCATGAATGATATTCAGAAGAAGACATTAACTAGAATAAATAGATTAGTGGGGATTCCTTCAATCAGAGAGGAGTGAATGGGATTTAGTCTCAAAAAATGATGAAGTTTTCCAGATATGGGTCTAGCGGACTCAACGAATAATGCTGGATAATGCTAATTCTATAACTCATCATTCGGAATGGGCTTATATTCTGACCCAATGGGATCTTTTTACTTTTTTAATATAGCTGGAAGCCTAAGTAACTATACATCGATGGTTCTCCCTCCTAGATGCTGAGGGGCAAATTATATAATTTTAGGGACCTCCAAACTTAGAACTTCTCTGCTGGAGACACTCATAATTTATATTGATGCACTATTACTATCATTGCCCCAAGAATATTTATAAAAATAAACCACCTTGTAGTACAAGTAGTAGGAGTGGAATATATTCTAAATACCGTGTCTTCTCTAAAAGAGGTAAATGAATCCTGGTATATGAGAGGAAATAGTAGAAACCAGTGTCAATTCAAGCCTGTGAACTGAGACAGAGATTGGTTATGTTCCCAACTGACTTGAAATAATCAAATCATGGTGAATTGTAACACCTATCTGTAATAATAGATGGAATATGGACAAGGACCAATTCTTTTAAGAGCCATAATAAATTTCTTTATCATTCTTAATGATCTTTTCTATAATAATTTTGAATTGACCATACCATAATATGACATAACATTAGCATTGTTGGTAAGATTCAGTGACCTTATATAATATGGTATTATTGATAGTGATAATCAAGTACATTCGGGGATTGACTTAAATTATCTTCAGGATGTAATACTCATGAAGAATGAATGGCCTGAGAAAACAAGATTTAGCTAATCATCAGCTAATTTCAATACAAAACAGTTCTACACAGATTTATTACAATATACAAAATATAGTAGATCAAGGAAAATAATGAGTAATTGTATTTATACAAAATATTAAAATGTATGTAATGGATTTTTAGGATGTATTATTTGTTTCTTTGAATCTATCTTTACCCTACACTGGCTCCTACAAATGCTAGGCATATTCATATTACTGCTGTTATTGTCATATAAATGCTGTATTCAATGTAGAGCTCAGAAAAATATGATTATTTTGCTATGGGAGGTTAAACTAAGGACAATAGACACGGACTAGGTAAGCATGTATTAACTCGGCAGTCCTAGGTTCCTCAAACTCTGCACATTCAAAAGTAGATTTGTCTTCAGGACTGGCTCTTGATTAGCTCTGAGGCTAACCTCTGAGTTCTTGTGATATACTACCTGAAGAGTGTTTTTGCATACCTGCCACCTTGGGCTACACTATGTTTATGACGAAACACTGATTTCATATGACTGAAGCCTTGAGCCATGCTGTATCAGTTTGAACCATGTGGTATAAGTTTGAGCAGATAAGTTTATTTTAAGATATGGTTTATGGTGAATGCCTGCTTTTGTTCTAGAGGGAGCATGTGGAGGAAGCAGGATTAGCTGATCTCTGTAATATGGACACTACATGACTATATGACTGACCACTAATAAAATCTCAGGGCACCAAGGATTGCATGGGCTTCTCTAATTGCCAAAAATTTACACATGTTGGCATATCTCATTACTGGGAGAATTATGTGCATCTCCACATGACCCCTCTGTGATGGGACACCTGTAAGTTTGTGCTTGTATCTTCTGGACTTTGCTCCATGCGTCCTTTCCCTTTGCTGATATTACTGTACATCCTTTTGTTATAATAAACCATTAATATGAGCATAATTGCTTCTCTGAGTCCTGAGAGTCATTTTAGTAAATCATCAAAGCTGAAGACCAGTGGGAACCCCCAACAAAACATCTTTATCCTACTTATAAATACAAGAAATTTAAAATTTTCTCTTTGATTAAATTCTTCCTTAATTATAACATATTATTTTCAGGTAATTGCTTCTATTTTTCATAAACCCACAAATCAATTTCGCACTGAATTAAACTTTGTTTTTAAAACTTACTATATATTTTCTTTTTTTCTCATTATTAATTCTTTTATCCCACATCTTTTATCTGTGATCATTTTCCTTTGTTTGAAATTTATCCCCTAAAAATTTTTTCGGAGGTTTTTTTATGACAAATTTTCTGTTCTTCTTTGTCTAAAACGTCATTATTTTGACTCATTCTTGAAAGGTGTTTTTATGTTTTATAAATCTTTAATGTATGGTAGTATGTCTAACCTCACTGATATTTTCAAAAATTTTTGCTACTTTCTATTGCTGTTGATAAAAAGTCAGTGTTGCTACAGTTGGCATTTATTCAAAGTTATGTGTCATTTTGTTACAGTAGTTCTGAAAATCTTTTTTCTGTTTTATATTCTCTGCTTTCACTATTTTTATATGCATTTTCCACTAATTTAGTAATAAATTTTGAATATGTACTATGCTGTAGGAAATATTATAAGCATTTTGATTGCATCTGGTTAACAAAACAAAAATTTCTGTTTTGACATTATATTCTCATATCCAGAGACCAAAAATAAATGTGATGTATAATACATGTTAGATGATGCTAAAGTCTATGGAAATAATAGATCAGGTCAAGAATGAGGATGCTTGAAGGTACAGATTTTGATAAAAACTGAAATGTTTCTAGGTATGAATTCGTGTTTATGTACCCTGTTTGTTATTTGTTGGTACTCCTGAAGCTGAGAATTAATAACTTTTATTAGATCTTTGATTTGTCAGAAATTTTCATTAATGACTACATTAGACTTTAGTTTAATACACGATAATCATTTTCACTCTATCTTCAATATCATTTAATTTTTCCCTTTATTGTTTATATCTATTTTAATCATTATGGTTAATTTCATTAGGTTTTACATTCAGTGCACTTATAATTTCAGCTATCTATAATATGATATGAAAGTGTCAGTTGTACATTTATTATTGTATTAAAAATTAAAATTTCAGTCACTCATTTTAATTCTTACTTGATTTAAACCTGTTTGTTATACAGTCTGATAATTCCAGTGTCTGCAGTCTTTCTTCAAATTCTGTTGTTCATACTCTTTTTTGTTGTTTTCTTCCTCTGTACCATATTTCTATGTGTGTTTTGGTGTGGTTTTTTGTTTTACTATCAATTCATATTTTTGGAAGTATATTTGTGAAAGTTAGTTTAGGCCAGAATAGAAGCTGGGTTCCCAAAATGATTATATAAATTTGCTTCTGCCAAGTATCCAGGATTATAATTGGACAGGGACTACGATAAATTTTTGTTTTAGGTTTTTCAAGTTTAGCAGGTCATATTTGTGCAAATTTAAAAAGAAAATGACATTCTTATGGAGAAAAACATTCCCAGAAAAGACTTAAGAAATAAATTTCTAGTTAAAGTTCAACATAGGCAATTTTGTTTACCATATTTTTTAGGCAAAGGACATGCTTAATCTTACTTCACCTTCATCCAAAAGAGATAGCTCTCTGAAGTCACTGTTTAATGGGGTTTTCCTATCACCCTTATAATTTGGTTGGATTTTGAGCTTTGTCTCTCATTCTCTGCTTTTCAGGATATCAAGGAATGTGATTGATGTAACCTCATCCTTAACAGGACCAGTAAATGCTCTCAAGGTAATTTTCCATAAAATTTTTATATTCTTGCCTGATCATTGTAGCACTGAAATAATATATTTTTCTGTTTTCTCCGATTTAAGAATTATTTCAGTGGTAAAAGTGTTTGGTGTCTCTAATCCACAATACTGTAGAAAAAGAAAAAAGAGCAAAGATCACTTTCAAAAATAGGAATCTGTCTTTTTTCATTAAAGACTTGTGATGCATTCTAAATAAAATGGAGATACAAAGTTAGCATTTGAACTTTAAGGTTATTAGCATAAGGAGTCATGAAAGTTAAATTTCTCCTTAGAGTTAATTACTTTCTAGATTATAAATGAATGTGGTATTATTTTTCAATGTTTAATATAAAATATTATTAAATCTAATAATCCAATATCTATCTCAATTATCTAGAATATTTTATCTTACACAATATGCAGATCTAATATAGGTCTATATACATCCAAATTATAGTACATTTTGTTTAAATCCATTGCACTAATTTTGCATGTTACATTTTCCTCTATTGCAAACCTATATAACCTTGGTTTACCCATTAAGAGAAGATTCAAAATGATAGCTAAAGATTAATTTTATGAATCTGACAGATCAAAATGTTTCTCTAACATTAATATTGATTTCATAATACAGACCACAAGGATTTTATAATTCTGTTTAAGAAAATTTATAGCTTTCTGTGGCTTTTATGGTATAATATATTCAGAATATAAGCCAAAAAGTGTTGTAATAAATTCTCTGTTTTTAAAGAGTATTTTCACATAAAATGTGAGTTTTGGATTACTATAAATCCAAAGACACTTAAAGTAGCTTTCTAAAAGATATGTTTAAGGGACCGTCATGATTAATTGTACCTTTCTCTCCATTGAAATAACATAAATATAGTTACTGTTTATTGTAAAAATGATTATAATGTAGATGTACCCTTTTGTGAGTTGGCACAGAATTTTCTATTATCTCAAACCTGTCAAGTTCAATATGATTCATGTCTAAAATACGTAAAAATAAAGCTTCGTCTATGATATTAGATATTATCAAATGCAAAATATTCTTACTGAACAAATGTGATTCCCTATGACAATTTCAGAGTATCTTCTATTTGCCTCCTGTTATCAGCAGGGGAAATTTTCTTTCCTTATTTCTCACTAATCATTTCTGACAAGCAGTTGGCAAGCTTAACTGTGGAGAGCCATCCATAGGGTTCTAGGTCAACCTCACCCCTTGGGAAGAAAGCACACATGATGTCTATGAATAAATGTCCTCCAAGAGAGGAAAAGGACAATACACAGTGTGCAGATGACATTTTTTTCAGCATAATTAGCTTATGTCTTTGTGATATGATTTAACTGTTGTCGCAGGTGTTTGACATGACCCAAATTTTCCCTTCCTACCAAGAAACACAATGATTTTGAATTATATTACTTTCTTAGATGATTTGTTGTATGAGTTACCCTTAGTAATAATAATAATAATCTAGCTTCTACTCAAAATACTAAGTAAAATATTTTACCAAGGTAAGACAGCAGCAAAGCAATATCTATGACTTGATCTTGTGTGTGTATGTGTTTGTGTGCGTAAATTTCAAAGAAGGAAAGAAAACTAGAAAATTGGAAGAAAAAAATAGGTAATTCTTGCAAAATTAATGTACATATTAAATATCCTGGGTGGTTAAAATAGTCAATATTTTAAATTTTGATGACTGATGTGTAAATTTAATTGAAAACTCATTGATTGTTCTGAAATTTTACAGGGAATAATGATAAGTACACAGAAAATGATTATGTTACCACAAGTACATACCTTTGCAAATCTAAATACAAGTGTTTTCCATGTATTCATTCAAAAATTATGGATTGTACTAAGGTTTGAATGCTTGTATCCCCTCCAAATTTCATGTAAAAACTTGATCCCAGTACAGTAATAGTACAAGGTGGGACCTTTCGAAGGTGATTAGGTTATGAGGTCTCTGCCCTTATAGATAGGATTAGTGCATTATAAAAGGGCTGGAGGAAACTAGGTAGGCCCCTTGCCCTTCCACCCCTTCTGCCATATGAGGACACAGCATTCAAGGTGCCATCTGAGAAGCAGAGACCGTACCCTCATTAGACACGAAATCTGCTAGCACCTTGGTTTTAGACATCCCAGAATTCATAATTGTGAGAAACAAATTTCTTTTCTCACTCAGTCTCAGGTATTTTGTTATAGCAACACAAGTGAACTAAGAAAGAGTATTTGTGCACTAGGAAAGGAGCTAATTTCAGAATGAAGAACAATAGATATATTCTGTAACCTCACAGTCCAGTGCTTCTTAGGATGATGCAGTGGACATTTCTTTTCTTGCCTTCTTATTATGCATTTTCACTAAATATTGAGAAGAGCATAAGAATTGGCCATCAAACTTTCTACTGATGTAATTGTTTAAGAAGTATGTATAACATTATATTTTCATTATTTGTTTATTTAGATTTATTACATAAAGTCTAAGGCTAACATGGACTTTATGCTAAATAGTACTGTGTTCATTTCAAAATATGTAATATGCTTTGTACAAATATAAGTAAACTCAAAATATTAAAGGTACTATTACCCAAAATATACTGTTGATATAATACTCTCCATTTGCAATATTGATGTAGAGTTTACACTGAGGGTAATTTTTAGTCATTAATTTAAATGGAACAAAATAAAATAAATATTAATTGGATAAAATAGAGAAAGTTAAATGGAAAAATGAAGTGATAAAAAGCCTAGAGAAAATTGCTCAGTTTGTATATAAATTAAGTTAATTAGCCCCTCACCTGCTAAGGTACAAGTTCATAACCCTAATTAAAATAATTATATAAACCTCAAAGATTTATTAGGAAAAGATGAGAAGAAAAATAAAATGTATTGTTGCTTGTATGTGATTTTATTTAGTTTATAACATTTACATATATTAAGTTGATTTAAACAATCGATACATTAAATCCTCTATTGTTGAGTATTCTAAGACTTTTACTTAAAAGAAAATACAAGATAAACTTTTATATTTTATAAAATAAGAATAAATAGAATGATACAAATTTGAAAGACTTTAAGAATTAATTTCACTGTTTTCTCCAAAAATGTGTGGGGTTCACCTACAATGTTTTATAATCCACTGTGAGTATGAATATTGATTTTTATTATTTCCCAAAGATATATTATTTTTTAAATATTGCAAAAAAATTAAAATTCCGTGGTTTAACACTGAAGCCTCTACCTTAAAGCTGATCAATCTTTTGATAGTTTAATGAATAAAGCACACATATAGTTGACACTAATTTATTTGATAAACATTTATGGAGAAGAAATTGTGCTAAAGACATGAGTCGTACATTAAAATAAGGAGATAAGTTTCCAGATACCAAGGAGCTTATGTACTTGTGAGGTACATAAAATAAACAAATGAACAAGAAAAATGCATGATGGTTAGTTATAGATGCCATAAAGTTACCGATGCATAAGGTCTAAAATAAATCAGATAATGAAGGGAAAGAAACAAATACACATATTAAGTATACAATATATGTCAAACATTCTTTAAGATGTCTTAAACTTACTTTAATATTTAATTGTATTGACAAGACATTCTGATCTATTACAGATGATAATATTGAGGCTAAGAAAAACTGCTACCTTTAAATTTGGAAAGTCCTTATGAATTGACTGTATAATATTTAAGTATACAAAAACATAAGTGGAAATTAGTGCATTGAAACAGAAATATAATACTATCTGAGAAATAGAAAAAAATAGAGAATAAATTAGAAAATATCAAAATTATTATATGACTATAACATATTAATAGAATTTAAGAAAAGGAATAATAGAAGGCAATATGTAGTTAGGGGGATAGAAAGAAAAATACAGTTGTCCTCCATGTTTATGGGTTTCACCTATGTAGATTCATCCAACCACAAATTTAAAATATTTGGAAAACAAAATGAAAAAATGAACACGTAAATACATATTTCCTTATTGTTATTCCCTGAACAATACAGCAGAACAACTATTTACAAAGCATTTACATTGTATTAAGTAGTATAAGTAATCTAGAGATGATTTAAAGTATGTGCATAGATAAAATGAAAATACTGCTCCATTTTATATGAGGTACTTGAGCATCCATGGATTTTAGTATCGAAGGGGGTTCCTGGAACCAATCCCCCACAGATATCCAAAGATGAGTGTAATAAGTTCCTACTAAACAAGGCTGAATTATTATTAGACTTGTATGCAGAAGAACTTAATATAGAATGATTACATCATATATGGCAGTATGTTTAAGAAGTAAGGATAACTGAAAATCAACATATAAGAAAGCCGTGACAGAAAATGACATTGGGAAAATTAAAACTTTTGTAAAATTTGTAGGAGAAGATTGGATAGAAGTCACTGAAGCTATAACTTTTAATTACAAAGTCCTTCAGTGGTCTAGCCTAACCTTTTGTTTTATCCTAAAACTTACCTCTTGCTCATTCCATTCCAATTACACTAGCTTTCTTCCAGCTCCCTTTTTCTGCCAAGAATGATACTGTGGTCTAAATGTTTACATCCTCCAAAAATTCATGTTAAAATTCTCACCCCTAAAGTGATGAAATTAATAGGTGGGGCCCTTTGGGAGGTGATTGGGTTATGGGGGTGGAGCCCTTATAAAAGATGCCAGAGGGAGAACCCCTCACTCCTTCTTCTATGTGAGGTTGGAGTGAAAAGACAGCTATCTATGAGGCAGTGGACCCTCACCAGACCCAAATCTGCTGGCACCTTGGTCCATGGACTTCCCAGCATCCAGAACTGTGAGAAATAAATTTCTATTGCTTATAAGCCACTCAGTCTATGGTATTTTGTTATAGCAGCCCGAACAAACAAAGATAGACTCTATCTTGGAGCTTTTTCCTAGGAGTTTTTTTGTTTTGTTAGTTAGTTAGTTAGTTATTCATTCATTCATTCATTCATTCATTCATTCATTCATCTCAATAGGAAACAGGATGTTCCGGCTTTTGTCTTTGCCTTTTAAGTGCTAGTCTACTTGAAATTATTCTGTCCCAGATACTCACATGGCTCTCCTTTATCTTCTTGAAGTCTTACTCAGCATTCCTTCTTACAATGAAACCAATGTTGACCGCTCATATAAATGTGTATTGTATCCCTTTCTTAAGTAATCATTTTCCTTCTTTATTTTTCTCTATTTGTTATTAGAATTAGCCATGTGCTAAAACACTCTAGCATTTACTTATGTGTTGTATTTATTATCTCTTTTATTTACTCCCACATTATTCTAAGCAAGAGGGTAGATGTTTTTGCCTATTGTCTATTGTGAAAATTGCCTGTAGTCTATTTTTTATATTTACTACTGATAGTCTACTACGGCTTACGTGCCCTCACAATGAGGTAATCAAGGTTCAAGTTTTTTTCTGTTTATTAAGTGAAATATTCCCAGTAAATTGCATATTAAGTGGCTCAGAGTAGGCATTTAATTTTTTTGTTAATACATTTTAAAAATGAGTTAATACATTTTTAAAATTTTCCTAAGTAATGATAATGTTAGTGGAGGACAAAAAATTATAATAGGTTAAGTTCTTTTAATTTTGAAGTAAAAAGTATAATTATTTTATATGACAAAATTATGTAGAAATCTCAAAATCTACACTTGACTAATTACCACTTAAATACGTCCCTATTTAAAAATAATAATGAAAGCCTCTGACTCTGGAATTTTTTTCCCCCAGGAAGATAATCAATTAAAATTCTATATCTTAACAGATCTAAAGCTATGCATATATTCTATTTCTTCCTAAGTAATTTTTAAAATTGTTTTGCTTTTAATAAAAGTTATTCAACTGTTATCAAACTTATTGGCAAAAAGGTTTTGTAATCGTACTTTATTACCATTTTGATATCTGTAGAATTTTTGCCATGTCAGCCATTCTCTTCCAATCTCATTTCAGTTCCTGACAGTGCTTGTTGTAAATTTTCTGTCGTTTTGTCTTTCTCAGACTATCTATAAGGTAATTAATTTTATTCCTTTTACCAAAGAATAAGCTTTAGATTCTATTCCTTTTCTTTTGTATGTTGTTAGTTTTGAAAATTTTGGCTTTGTTTCTATATCTTACTTTCTACTTCTTTGAGTTAAATTTGGTTTTCTCCTCACTTTTTAGAAACTTGTATCATTGATTTTAAACATTTCTGCTTTTTCTAATATAAACATTAAAAGCTATAAACTCCCCCCCAAGAAATGCTGAAGTCACAGTTTTTTTATTTTTATCAAGACAAAAATATTTTCTAATTTCTTTTTTGATTTACTATTTGACATAAGGGGTCATGTAGAAGTTTATTATTTCTAAATATTTGGGGATTTCCAAGTTTCATTTGTTTGTATGTTTTTGATTTCAAATTTAATTCTATTGAGTCAGAGAACATACTCTGCATAGTCTAATCTTGTTAAATTTGTTGAAACTTTTAAAAAAGTTGCCTAGCATGTGGTGAATGCTAGTGCACTTAAAAAAAGATGATTTTCCCTTGGTGATGAATGTAATATTCTGTAAATGTCCTAGATTCAATTGAGTTTTAATGTCATTAAATTCGTTGATAACCTTTTTAAAATTTTTTATTTACTAGTTTAATAATAACAGAAAGTGGAGTATTGAAATCTTCAAATATGTTATGGACTTGTATATTGTTCTTTTCAGTTCTGTCAATTGTTGCCTCGAGTATTTTAAATGCAGAATTTTTTGTTAGTGGACATACATTTTGGATTATCAGGTTCTCTTAATAAATTGAACCAATTATGTTGATCTTTATTCTTGCTAAAAATATTCCTTGTTCTGAAGCCCACTTTGATATTAATAGAGGTGTTCCGTTTTTTATATACTTAGTGTTTACATTACAGAAAATTTGCCATTTTAAAATTTTATATTATAGATATTTGTATTTTCATATAAAATATTTTATAATATTAATTTATAGTTTTATAATATTAGTTAATAATCTTAAGACAAGTTTTCAAATTACATAAAAAAAAATCTCTGCTGAGATTTAGGTTGGGTTTGCAATTAATCTATATTTCAATTTAGGAGAAATAGCTTCTTAACAGTATCAAGCCTTCAAATTATTGAGCATGGTTTATCTCTCCATATATTTAAGTCTCCCTTAATGTCTCTCAGCACTGTATTGGAGTTTTCTAAGTTCTTGTACCTATTTTGTTAAGTATTATGAAGTATTTTATACATCTGAAATGGTATATTTTTCTTGATTTCAACTTCTGCATGCTGTTAGTATATAGAAATATATTCACTTTTATTATTAACTTAAATATTGCAACGTTGCTAAGCTCAATTATTATTTTAGTAGCTGTTTTATATGTTCTTTGAGATTATCTACATAGATGATCATGTCATCTATGAATAATGAGAGTTTATTTTTTCATTCCAATGTGTATACCTTATGTGTATGTTCCTTGCCTTTTTGCCTAGCTTGGACAATCAGGAGATTGTTGAATAGGAAGGGTGATAGTGGACATTTTAGCATTGTTTCTGATAGCAGTGGGAAACATTTAGTATTTCACTATAAGTATGATATTAGCTATGGGTTTATCTGTACATGTTCATACACTTGAAATAATTTGCTTCCCTTGCCTACTTTGCTGTCTTTATTATATGTGTAATATTTCAACAAATGCTTTTCTACTTCTAATAACATAATCCTCTACAGATTTATTTTGTTTGGTTAATGTGATAAATTACATAGTTAAATTTGTTAAATAAACATTAAATGCCTGGAATAAGTCACAGTTTGGCATGATTTATTATGCTTTTATTATGTTTGAATAAGAATTGTCAAAATGTCATTAAGGATTTTTATGTGTACGTTCATGCATAATATAGGTCTGTAGTTTTCCATTAATCTCTATGTATGCTTTTGCTATCAGACTAATGTATATCTCATACAATTACCTGGTAATCTTGCCTCCTCTTCCATTTCTGAAAGACTTTGTATAGAACTGGCATTTTTTAGTCCTTAAAATATTTGTAAGAATACACCAGTAAAATCTTTTGGACCTGGAATTTTTGTGTGCATAAATAAGAGGCTTTAAACTATAAATTCAATTTACTTAGTAGATTCAGGATATTAATGTAGACTATTTATTCTTAGGTGAATTTTTGTAACCTCCTGTTTCTCAAGAAATGTGTGCATTTTACTCAACTTTTAAAATGTAAACTATAAAAAATATTTAATATCATTTCATAATCTGTAGTGTAATTAGTAACCTTCCCTTTTTCATTACTGGCTTTAGTATTTATATTTTTTCTCTGATATTTTATGATGAGTATGGCCAGAGCTTTTTCATTTTTTAATAAATGAACTTTTGATTCCATGGATATTCCATGTTGGTGTTCTGCTAATTTTTGTTGACTTTTGCTTTTATATTTATTTTGTCATCCCTCTGTACCTTAGTACATTTGGACTATTATAACAAAATACCATAGATCTGGTGGCTTATCAACAACAAAAATTTATTTCTCACAGTTCTCGATGCTGAGAGGTCCAAAATCAAGGCACTGGAAGATTTGATGACTGAGGGCCCATTTTCTTGTTCACAGATGGCACCTTCTCATTTCATCCTTACTTGGTGAAAAGAGCAAAGCAGTTTTCTGGAGCCTCTTTTATAGGAATATTAAGTTAGTATAAAAGATGCCCAGACCTCTACTCTCATGACCTAATCACCTCTCAAAAGGCTCCACCTCTTAATACCATCAACTTGGGGGTTACAATTTCAACATAGAAATTTTGAGGGAACACAGATATTCAAACAATAGCATCCTGTTTACTTTGGTTTTAATTTGTTTAGGTAACTTATTAGATTCTTTTTTATTTGTTCATATAAGCACATATTTCTATAAGGTTTATTTTATTTTATTAAATTTTTAGATATTATGGCTATATAATAGCTGCACATATTTATGGGGTATCTGTGGTATTTTAATGTAAGCATACAGTGTGTAATGATCTAATCAGGCTAATTGAGATATCCACCATCTTAAGTATTTATTATTTCTTTGTGCTAGGATTATGTCATCTTAATGAATTAACTCCTTTACAACCATTGAATATATTTTCTATTTTTGTGATATTTTTTGTTTTGGAATTTACCTAGTCTGACATTAATGTAGCCACTCTAGTTTTTTATAAATTTTGTTTATACTACACTCATACACACACACATACTTACACATGCACACACATCTGTGTATTTATATTTAAAGTGGAATTTTGGTAGGCAGAAATAATTATTTCTGCCCTGTCACTGATGTGTGTGAATGATTTATGTGTTATATAATAATAATTTTGAATAAGTTTAGGTTTAAATATATCTTCTCCGTGTACATTTTCTATTCACCTCATATGCTCCTTGTTCAATTATTTATCCTTTGTTACACTTTTGTGGATTCGTTAAATATATACTTTTATTATTATTATTACATCTTATATCTACTATTCATTTATTAATATACCTCTTTTTTGGTGACTGCTTTAAAGTGTAAAATATAAATATTTAACTCATCACAGTCTACTTTCATATAATAATATACCACTTTATGTGTAATATAATAAATTTCCATTTCCTGATATACCTCTTATAACATTTTACTTCTGCTTTGAGAATTTTTCATGTATGTGATAGTGTAGGATGGTCGACAATTGAATCTTTAGATTTTGTTCAGTGCTGAGACTATGGTGAGCTGAGTTACATAGGGTGCAAAATTTAAGGAGACGCTCTCTCTTGGGTCATGCAAAGCACAAGACTTGTACTCTCAAATTATGCAAATATATGCCCATGAGATTGAATATCTCTTCAAATTTTGTGCCCTAATGCAACACTTATTTCATTCTAGTTCCAAATCTGTTTTTGATTTCCTAAAATTCAAAAAAAATGTCCAATTTCCCCTTAGTGCTTGAAAATTTTCACTTTTTATAAAATTGCAGGTTAAGCTGATTTTTTATTTTGTGATTCATTATTGCTACCTCGTTCCAGGCTTTTCCATAGTTTTTGAAGAGAAGTCTCCTGTAATTTCTCTTTTGTTGTTGTTTCTTTTGATATATGTTTCATCTGTGATGTCTTTTAAGATTTTCCACTTCCCTACTGATTTTCAGAAATTACATAATTGTCTTGCCATTTTTTCTTTATGTATATTCATGTTAGGCTCTCTTGAGATTTTAGAATCAGTTAGTTTATTTGTAGTTCTAATCACATTTTGGCCATTATTTCTTAAAATTTTTGGTTCCATTTCCCCCCACCACACTCAAGAACACACACACACACACACACACACACTCTCTTACTCGTTTTGCTTCTGGGACTCCATTTCTTCTTATGTTATGCTGCTTGATATTGTCTCACACAACACTATTGCTCTTTCATATTTTTCAATATTTTTCATACATACTTTGTTTTCAATAGTTTCTATAGTTATCAAAATCACTGATATTTTTTCTGTAAAAGCTAAACTGCTATTAATTTTATTCAGACGTTTTTATCTAATATATACAATTTTTCCATTTTAGAATGTTTTCATTTATTCTATTGTTATTTTCTCATTATGTTTGTATTTTCTCCCTTATTTAAAAAATGAAGCATATATATAACACCTGAATTAACATGTTTGACTACTAATTCTATATGTATATCATTTATGAGTTTATTAATATTGATGTTTTTCCCATGTTCAAGTCATATTTTTATTTTTGCTTCCTTTTATGGCTGGAAATTTTTCATTTGTAACCAGATATTGTGAATTCTATGTTGTCATGCGAGGGATTTTGTTGAATTTCTTTAATATTTTTGTGTTTTTTCTCAAGCACAATTAAGTTACTTAGAATCAGTTTGATCCTTTGAGAATTGCTTTGAAATTTTATTAGAGTAGATGCAGAATAATCTTAGGTTTATGGATAAGTAAGCCTTTTCAC
The DNA here is from genome assembly GCA_963575035.1 of Avahi laniger. Lineage (NCBI taxonomy): Eukaryota > Metazoa > Chordata > Mammalia > Primates > Indriidae > Avahi > Avahi laniger. Next base: position 18,374 of record CAUYSK010064730.1, on the reverse strand, counting down.
AAAAGCAATGCTCTTTTGAAAGTTCTGTTTAATATCCAACGTATCTCCTTGTTTTCTGCTCTGGCTGGTGGCAACACAAATATTTGCAGGGCTTTTTGAGGTTTGAGAATTTTTCTGCCAACACTTTATCTTGGCATTTTACCCCAGGCTCAGTTATTTTCTCTCATGCATTCATAAGTTAGTATTTAACCAAGGACATTAATCCCTTCTCTAGGTCTGCAGAGCTTTCTATTACCTTATTTCCATGCAGCTCCCCTCTGTCTACGCTGTAATTCTAGCCAGTTTTTCCTCCCTGAATTCCAGTCACTGATTTCTCAAAATACAGAAAGGGCCATATTCTCTTTAGGTTATCCCTTCATCATGTCACCATCTGGAAACTGTGGCAGAAAGCTAGGCGTAAGCCATAGTTTGTTTGTGTGTGTGTTGGTTTGTTTATTTATTTATTTATTTACTTCTATCAAGGATCAGCATTCTGAGCCTTCTTTTGTCAATGGTTGAAAAATCATTGTTTATCATATTTGTTCTGCGTTTTTCATTTTTATTTCTATTTATTGTGTTTCTTTGTAGAAGAGTTAATTCTGTTCCTGTTACTCTATTATGGCCAAGTACAGATATCGTCTGTGTATTTGACCAGACCAGTGTTTGTCTTTGTAGTAAAACATTTTGTTTATAGACAACATGTAATTAGCATTATTTTTTTTTAAATCCAGTCTTAGAATCCTGACTTTTAATAACAGTGTTAGACTATTTATATTTAATATTGTTTTCTATATGTTTTGCCTTAAAACTACTATCATGAAACTTATTTTCTATAAATCTCATCTGTTCTTTATTACTTTTGATGCTTTATTTTAGAGTAGATATTTTATTTTGAATTTTTTTTTATTTCAACTATTGGGTTATTAGATACATATTTTTGCTTTTTTCCTCATTAAGTGTTCTAGAGTTTGTATTATGTACCATTACCTTTCCAGTAACATTAAGATGAATAAATATTTTGCCCTGAAACCTAGAAAAAAGTCAAGGACACTTGCTCTGATAAATTCTACTGAAGTTTGTTATAGGTCCTAGCAGGGCATTAGGAAAATAATAACACATTCAATTTGGAAAGAAAGAAAATGTCTTTATTCACAGATGTCAGTATAGTCTATGCAGAAAATAAAAAAGGAATGTACAAAAAAGCTAGTAAAAAATGTCCGCTGGATCACAGTATACAAGAGTAACATACAAAAATCCATCCTATTTGGATAGATTTGCAATGACTATTCATAATTTGAAATAAAGGAAACAAGAAATTAAAGTGCTCAAATATTAAGGAAGACATGTTAAGAAAGCCAAGAAATCAGCTTGAATGGCTCCCACTAGCAAAACTGGCAAAATTGAAGCAATAAAATAATTATAGTAAGAGATCATGTCCCACTGAATGAAATAGGAATCTTTAAGTCCAAAATAAGATAAATGAATGAACGAATTAATGTAGAAGAACATGTTATATTTTTCCCATAGAGTACCAACCAATAGAAGGACAAGATATGACATTATACTTTAAAAAATGACCATTTAGAAACCTTCACAGTAGTATTTAATTGAGTCAAGAAACATCAATGAATGGTAAACCTTGTGGATTATTATTGGATGAAAAATGGGATAATTTCACAATATCAATTTATCTCCCACAAAACACTTAATTTTATATTAGCTATAAATATATAATATATATAGTATACATAAAAATATCATTTTTCATATTGTGTTATTAATATTATAAAGAAAATGAAGAATACCTTTGCAATGGAGAAACCTGGAATAGCTTATCTTTCAAACGATCAAAGTTAAAATTACCATTGATGGCACCAATAAATTTCATATATAACTTGGTGAAATGCAGTAAGAGAAGCACAGCACATCATGTTGGTAATTTTATTGCCAAAAATGCAGATCTTGACATCTCATTATGAGAAAATACCAGACGAATTGAAATTAAGAGACATTCTAAAAGAAATATTCTACCAATCCTATAATCTCTAAAAAGAATATGTTGTAAAGGTCAAGGAAAGATTATGGAACTCTTCTTCATTGAAGAAGCTGAAGAGACATGGAAACAAAGAGCAACACATTATCCTGGAGTGGATTGTTTTTCTATAAAAAGTATTGGGGCAGTTTGTGAAGTTGAGTGGATTCTCTCTGGAATGTTACATGGCAGTTCTTTGCATTGCTTTAGCAATTTCTCTGTAAGTTGGTATGGTTTCAGACAAACATTAAGAGAAAAAAGCCATGTTCAACACGCACAGGGTGCCAACCTGATCTCTATTCTAGGAATCCCCAGGAAACCTATTTTCCTACCTTCTTGAATATTTAAAAATATTTAGTCAGTTAGTTTTATTCTTGCCATAATTGGTGGAATTTAATCCTTGATTCTATGAACTGGTACATCATCAATTTCCAGGGCTGTTTTGCTCTTTTATTTTTATTTTCTTCCTTTTTTTTCTTTGTAAATTGAAATAACCTAGGAATGGACATCTTATGAGCAACTAAGCGAAGTAGTTTTACATCAAGTCACAAATTGTATCAAGTATCATATATTTGGTTTATCTTAGATTTCAGAATAAACAACTTTTTAGAAAGAAAAGTCTAAGTAGTTTTCTTAAAATAAAACCCATTTCATTCAACAAAACTTACTTAATGTGGTTTTTCCTTCCAAAACTGGCTACCTCCTGAGTTCTTGGTAACAGGTAATGCCCCTCTGCAAAGCTGCATATCAACAAATCTGCACATTGAGCATGTCAGCCAGCGCAAGTTTCTGAAAACAGGCTCAATTTGTGGCTTGTGGTGATACCCTTATAAGCAGTTTTCAGTTAACCCTGCTTAATTCAGAGAAAGTTTCTCTGAATATGAAATTTTGCATCATTTTTAAAGCAGCCATTTTGGAAGTGCAACTGACATAATATGAATAAATTAAATAAATATAATGCTGTTTCCAAAAATTGAAATTATTTTACTGTAATTTATTATTTTAATAAAAATAAAAAGATGACCACCAGTCATTTTATTTTTTGTGATTGGATTGATTCAGTTGAGCTTCATCAGTTCTATGTTTTAGTTATAATTCCACTCCCTTTAACAAGCTAAAGGAAGACATGTTGTGTGCTATAAGTTATCAGTGTGAAATAAGTTTAATAAAAACATAGTTATAGCATTTTTCCCAACTGGAGTCATTACTGTAATTCTTTATTACTTTACATCTGAGTTTACTTACTAAGTTTATGTCTCTAGGAAACATACTAGTGGTAAGAATTCAAGCATTTATGACCTTGGTTTTATTCTTTTCTCAATAAAATAAAGAATACAAATGACCTACTTAGGAATATCAAAATATTTTTTCAGTTGAGTAATAATTCAGCTATCAGGAACTATAAGTAAGTGGTATTGTTTTCTATATCTGTTATTCCATATATTCAATACCTTACTATTTATTTTTCCTTTGATATTCTATACACAATTCAAACAAAACCATCTCACATGTACAATATCCATTATTTCTAGTTTTCTGTATTATTAAATAGAAAAACATTCATACCTTAGTCTATATCTAAAATATGCCTCTAACTAACCATTCTAATTCATATCTATTGTTTCTTTAGCTATTGACGTAAACTTGCACAATTTCTTGAGAAAGCTTTCTATATGGAGTAGCCCCTTCAGTTTTTTTTCTCCCCCAATTTAATGAATTACAAAAATAGGAGAGGGATTTTTCCAATGAATAAGTCTTGACTTCTACAAGTAAGTGTTTGATTTCTTAAGATTATTTATTTAACTTCTACCTATTCAACACTGTACTAGCTTATGGAGAAACAGTGATAAAATAATACATGAAATCTTTACTATCATGAAATGTGCATTCTTTGTATTGGCAAATTGAACAATCTTTACTTTTTGACATGCAAGGACATTGACATTTGATATATGCTTGTCTCTTTGCCTTAAGGATTACCACTTTCACCATCCATATTTCACTGATACAGGAATACTTGCAGACTTTTATGTTCTTACTCTCTTTGCACTGACATTTTGTACAAAGCTGATTCTGTGTCAAGACAGAACAGGACTAACAGAAACAGCAAGGTATCCCAAGAATGGAAAGACAAGCACCACATGTACTCACCATCAAATTGGTATTAACTGATCAACACATAGTGCACATATAAAAATAACATCTATTGGATGTTGGGCAGGGGGGAGGGAGAAGGGGAAGAGGAGTAGGAGGGAGGAGGGTTCGGGTATATGCATACACAAAGAGTGCAATGCGCACCACCCGAAGAATGGACATATATGAAACTCGGACTTAGGGGGAAGGGGCGGCAAGGACAACATACGTAACCTAAACATCTGTACCCCCATGATATGCTGAAATAATAATAAAAAATGAACAAAAATAAAGTATGAAAAAATTTTATTAGACACTTATTCTTGTGAATCATTATGGTAAGGACTTAGAGTATATCATTGTATTTTATTAATCTGTTTTATAAATTTCCTTTCTTGTCTTATTTTTCTTTTAATTTGCTTTTTTATTTAATTTTCGCTTTAAATTTCTCTAAGCTATTAAATCCCAAACTTTTGTAATTCAGTAGTACTTTTCCATATTTTTATTATTGCAGACAACAGCCTATATAACTAAAGGTACCTTTGCATTATTGTTTTCCCATGTATAGCATGGTGCTTCATGTTAAATGTACATTTATTGAATTAATAATGAGTCATGCATCAATTAAGAAGCTTTTTATTGAAAATAAGAAAAATTACACGCCAGTTTAGGTTTTTCAAGAATCAGAAACCAAGACGAAATTACACATGCAAGAGGTTAATTGGAGGAAATGCCTTTGAAGGATAAAAAGGCAATGGAGCATAGGAGGCTTGAAGAGCCTCTAGAGCACGTGCAAGCCTGCACTTGCAAAAGGAGAGAGAGCAGGAAGATGGATGGGGAAGGAGGACCTTAGACGAGAGCGTAGAAGTCTAGGAACATCAAATCCAGATACAACTATACGCAGAGACCAAAGAATAATATGTTTTCTTGCAGCTCTCTTAGAAACTTATAAAGAGATTTCCCCTCATTTGTCTTTATATTAAATTGGGTCATATACTAATCTTTGTTCTAATCACTGACAAAGGGAATCAGGCTATACTTAGATTAATCACATTTAAACTGAATTTGGGAATGAGACAGTCAACCTTGAGAAGTAATGATGCATTTGAAGGCTTGGATATACTGAATATGTTCTGCATTGGAGAGAAAATGTATGACAGCAGCCATCTATCTGATAATGCTACTAATGAAAAACTGGAGTGTATTTAACTTCAGTGTTAGGGACTTTTTAAAATTTGTAAACCAAACAAAAATACAATTTATTTTTTCATATATAATAAATTTGGGCAATGATTTGCTACACTCTCCTGCATTTTAGTGTAGAAATTTAGGTTTTAGGCTATGAAATGTATATAGTAGTGACATAAACCTTTTACAGGACTTACTCATGCAAACCTCCAATTCATAATTTTTAATACTCTTTGCCCTGCCCCCTACTTCTTGTTGGCTAAAATTGAAACAATCCACAGAAAAACCTCAAGAGCTATATGGTTAGAATGGCAGAACCACAGATGGAAGAGGAATGGGTCTTTGAATCACTCTACAGGAAACCACAAACGGCATCCTTCTTCTTTAAGCAAGCAATAACTTTTACTGTTTTAAGATTTGGCGGTTTAGATGTTTCAGCATTACTGTTAACTCAATTATTACAGAAAATGAAAACATGGTAAACAAAATTTAGAAGCAAAGTTATTGATATCTATGAAGCATTTTCTTTCCCCCATTATCACATCCCCTAACTTTATTTCTGTATAAAAATAATTATTCTCCATGTCTAGGATAAAGGACTATGTCTTGTCCACCTTTATTCTCTCCATAGATCCAAACTATGCTTCAAATACTGTGAATTTAATAAATTATTGTTGGATATAGGCAACTTGGAGTTCACCTTTGCATTTTCAATCTTCTTGCTTCTATCAAATCTATCATTAAATTCTACTAATGCTGTTTTCAAAATAGTTTTCTATCTAAAAAAAATTTACTTGCTTTGCATTATCATAATAGAGACCCATTTCACTTGTCTTATAAACTATTTCTTATTTTATTATCTGTTTCACATATATTTACAAAATTAAAACTTGTCTGCAGCATACTCTCACTGTTGTTTATAGATTAAGTTTGCTTCTCCAATTATGTGATATTCTGTTAGGCAGAGGTCATATATACTGCTTAAGCATTTTCATAGTACCTTGCATAATGTTACTGTGCACAACTTTAGGCACATTACAGAAATTCAATAAAACCATACTTAATTGAGTAAAAATTGAAAGGTATTGGTATATTATAGGACAAGTATTGATATTTATATTTTTGTGAGCCCAATTCTGAAATGAGAATGCATAATCAGTTGATAAATCTTTTGCATCAGAAACTATTAATAGTAATTGCTCAATATAAACTGTAATATACTTGAGATTGATAAATATTTCAGAACTAAAGAATAAGGAAGCCATTAAGGCAATCCCACAATTTTTATTGCTTCTAAACCTAACATAATTTAAAGTTATGAACAGCCTTCTTTCTCAGCAGAAAAACACATCACCAACCCACTAAATTATAAAAAAAAGATGACATTATCGCAATCAATCTTGTTAATATACAATAGAATATTGAATTTTTTTAAAACCAGAATTTTTAAAAACAAATACTAACCATAATGGCTCAATTAAAATTACCTTTATGTTCTTGAAAGTTTTAAAATGTCATATTTAAAAATAGGATATTGTAAGACAATAGGTATCCAGGGATAATCTAGCTATTAAAAAGAAAAATTGATTGGGAGCTTTTATCATTGGCTAATTTTAATTTAACAATTATTTTACTCATCTAAGTAGTAGGCTATTTCTGTCTACAGCTCCAAATCATTACTCTTTTTCATCCTCTATAGATGTTACTGGTCTTCTTTTCTGATACACATGCCACACTTTCATAAGATCTAGAAATAATATCACATATGGAATTTGATAAAGTGATTTCTTATTGACTTACTTAACACATTGATTTTCACACTGGGAAAAAAATATTTTCCCCCGGGACCAGGATGTTTTATTAAAATGAAATGATCCTTTCTAACTTGTTATTTTTTATTGTTTTCTGTGTGTGAGTTATATGCAATGCAATCCATGTTTTTAGAATTAAATTGTCAATATTAATTGTAACAATAAGAACACCAACGAGTAAGATTTTCATGAGCCAACTTCATTCAGGGTTTTGCTTTATGACACCCTGGGCTCAAAACTAGCCTGAGTTAAATATAACTAACGTAACAGTCAATGTGTTAAAAATAGGCCTTTTATATATTCAGAGTAATTACTTGTGCTTAAAACTATTTTCAAGACAAATTAGAACTGTGTCATTTTCAAATAGAAGATAAATGCTTCTTTTTTGATCAGTTTCTAGCAATTAATATCTCTGATTTATGTGCATTTGAATGGAGACTAAAGAATATAGAAAGAATAATATCTCTGTTTTTGAATATACATTGTCAGTAAACTAGTGGGGGAGGGGATAATACTCCAGCAAAGGAACATAAAACAGAAAAGTTACTACATAAACTTAAAGTCAAAATTATTTCAGGCAGTTAGTCTATAATATATGAGGCTATACGAAGTATCTGTTGGAAGCACTGTCATTAAGCAGAAATCAGAAAAGACGCAGAGAAAAGTAATAAGATAGGAATTAGGTATATTCTTTCTTTGAGAATGCACTCATATACTTGAGAGTGAAAGTGAGACATTTCTCATTTCCATTCTTATCATCTTAATACGCATTCCTGTATCTTGCAAGACACCTAGTAAACTAAAGTCTGCATTTACCAGCTTCCTTGTACTTTGATGAAACAATGTAACTAATTTTTGGACAATGACATGTGGACAGAGCAATATATGTGGCATCCAATTAGTGTCCTTTAAAGAAACATGTGTGTCTCTTTACTGTGAATTCCATGTGAAGAATTCATAGTCTGTTTTGAGCTATCTCATATAGTAAGACGAAGAGTCTAGGGATATGAAAGCAGCAAAATAAATCAACATTATGGAGCCATCATAACATCATTGGACTTCTAAAATTTTTACATGAAAAGATATAAATTCTGTTAAGCTGCTCTTCTTGTTTTTCATATAATCTAATATGTCATTAATTATTGCTTTATGTACCACTAAGAAGCATTTTTAAAGTGTTTCTAATTAAACTATGGCACACTAATAAATATTTTCTAGACGTGTCAAGCAAGATTTTAAATTCAGCAATTATGTTTTATGCATGCATATTTACTGATTTCAAGTTTCCTCAACCTTCAGATAAAAAAATCTTACTGAAATTCCTGCCTTAATTTAATATTCTTTATATTTAGTTTTGACATATTATTTTAACACAGTGTTCTGCATGTATTCTAACGGTTCAAGGAGTTTTAGGAATAAAATAATATTTTAAATCATTATCCAGTATTATATATTAAACTGGAACATTTTTACTGATATGTTAATTGAAATATGACTTATAATATGTCCATGTGAGAGACATAGATCTTAAAAATGCATTATGCATTTTTAGAGTGTAAAATATAAATGTTACCCACAACCTAGATGAGTATGTACTAAGCATTACTAGAATCCCGAAGTCTCTATTGCAAACCTTCCCAATCATGCTATAGGCAACCACTGTTCAAACTTTTATCTTTATGACTTAGATTTGGTTGATATTGAATTTCATAAAAATGGAATCATATGATAAATAATGGTTTTAGTCTGGTTTAAAAAATGCAACCAACAGTATGGGTGGCAGTGTGATCTCCTGGGCTGTTTCTCCACTGAAGCAATGGTGCCAACACAGCAGTGGCAGCAACAGTGTTCTCAGAAACTTCCCTGTGAGTTCAGAGTCCAGGGTTTCTGCTTGACTGCAGCTGCACTCATGTTGGACCAATGATCAGTCTGGGATCACAGGCCCTAGAACGAATCACCTTTCCTTGTTCATTCTTCATGGTTAGGGATGACGGTGGCCTCCTTCAGTTATTCATCATCTAAAGTAACAGGCCCCTTTTGCTCTTTCAGCCTTTCCAACATTTTATAACTACTCTTCATATTATGTTTTCTATTCTTTGAAAACTTATCTGTTTTGTGAACTGGTATAAAATATATTTTATAATTCCTGGCACAAAACTATAGGGTCATCCTTCATTCATCTATCAACTCAAATTCCTGCTCTAAGGCTCAACAGTCCTCTTCTCAATAATGTTTCTTATTTACCACAATTTTTCTCATATGTATGGTATTATATATAATATATATTCTATCTGTAATATTATATACTATATTTATAAATACATAGATCTTACACATAGGAAATATTTTAACATCTCTTTTTCTATACCTTCGTGATTAATCTCATGTTTTCTGAATATGTTATTGTGGCATTAGTCACAGTTTTAGCTCTGATAAATGAGCATCCACTTAGTCTCATAACCAGGTCCCAGCATGCAGCACTAGTGTTAAGAATTAATTCCCTATTCCAATTTCACTCTCCCATTGCTAGTTCTATCTTTATAAATTATCTACTAACCCCAGGTCTTTCAGAGCAAGTTATTTAACCTCTTATGGCTGTTCTCCATGTCCCCCTTTTCTGTCTCTTGTTTTTTTTTTTTTTTCTTATGTAATACTTAACATAGCAGGAATTCTTTTCAGAACATACATGAAATGTCCACTTCCTCCTACAATTTACTTAATTTATATAATGGGCATAGATTCACTGTCTGCCCATGCAATGGTGTTCCACCCTTAGAGCTAATTCTGACATGCCTAGTCATGTTTATTACAGCAGTTTTTATAATACTCAAGATATAGAATCATATGTCTGTGTCTAACAACACACAAATGTAAAAGAAAACGTGATATATATACACAATGGAATACTATTCAGCCATAAAAAAGAATAAAAGAATTAAATCCTAAATCCTGCCATTTGCAACAATATAGATGAACTTGGCGGAGTAAGTGAAATAAGCCAGACACAAAAAGATAAATGATATCACTCATATGAAATCTAAAAAAAAAAGAAAAGAAAGTTAATATAGAAACAGAAGAGAGTACAGCGGTTGTTAAAAGAGACTGGGGAGGGGAAGGAGGAGCGAAGGATGAGGAGAGGTTGGTCAACAGTACAATATTACAATTAGGTAGGAGGAATAAATTCTGGTGTTCTGTTGCATGAAGGGTGACTGTGGTTAACAGAAAAATATTGTATATTCGAAAATAGCTAGAAGAGAGGCTTTTGAAGGCTCTCACCACAAAGAAATAATAAATGCATGAGGTGATGGATACACTAACTATCCTGATTGGATCATTATAAAAAATACATCAAATTGTATCCCATAAATATATATAATTACAATGTGTCAATTAAGAAATTAAAAATAAAATCTTTAGATTTAATCAAAGAAACACTATTAACTTATTCTTATTTTATACTTTGTAAAATATCTCTCCTCATTACAAACTTCCTATGTTTTAAACTTCTCTTCTCACATTCTCACATTTATGCCATGCACAAAAATCTCTCCAAGTATCCTCATAAAAACAAAATGTACTTATCAATTTATAAGTATTTTTAAAATTAGTACACAAAATTTTATATATTAATGGAACGCTGTAGACAGTGTTGCAAATAACATGCTGAAATTCCAATTACCTATAAGAGAAGTTGGCTGTCATTTTAGAAAATTCGAGATTACAGGAATGTTACATATATTGTAAAAATATGTTTAATCATGGAGAAATGTTTAATCTTAAATTGTATAAATAAGCAAAAATATAAATAAAATTAAATAATTTAATGTTTATTCCATATCTAGAAAATCTTTCTTTTTTAAATAAAAAACAGCACTTTGTGCTCTAAGAAAAGGGTGTCCATATCCCTGACTTGCCTGACACAGACACAAACCCACAACAGTTTGGACGATACACCAAATAATCATCTTATATCATCTCATTATGGGGGAAATGATTACTACTTACGTTCAGTGAAAATAAAAGTAGAAAGGTAGTAGTGCTCTGTTTTCTAAATGGCCAAATAGGACTGAGGTGATGCCAAAACACCATGGACTAAGTGAGGATGGACAATATGTGGATAGAATGGACCAAAAGTCAACAGAAGTTATAATGCTGTCAATTTGGAGGAACTTTTGTGGAAGCTAAGTATTAATATGAAATATGCTGAGAAAGTGATATTTATTTTCTTTAGAGTTTTGCTTATATAGTTCTAACATTTCTTGGTAGGACTGGCATTCTATTAATAGTCTATTAACAGTCATTTTTATTTTTATAGATCCTTTAATAATTATACTTTCCTCAGTCCAAATGATAAGCAGTTAAAGAAAGTTAAGGAAAAAAGCTAACCATTTCAAAAGAGAATGAGAAAATTTTATACACTTATCGTACAAATATTTTTCATCCTTATTTTTGCAAGCAATTTACCAATAGATTTGTCATGTACAGTTATGTTGAATGGAAATTGAAGCTGCTGAAATACAGAAGTAAGTTAGATTTTAATTATACTGTGAGTGATGCCCTGAAGCATATTTACTTGATATTTTATCTATTGTTTAATATTATACCCCATGAATTACTTATAATGGAAGGAGTTCAATATCTTTGAAAGTACTACAAATAATTATATAATTCAGCTAGGAATTGCTTTGTTCATTTGCCAACATTATTATATTTTTTGAAAAGTAAATAGCAAAATTAATTTCCAACTGCTATGCATATCGAATGCTTACTCTTCAACTATCTCAAAATGCCTAAGGTTTCTAATTGCCTTCTTACTGATTTCATCATATGCATTAAAAATGAGTATTCTAGTACAAGAATAAATAGTGCCATCCTCCTTCAACCCCTAGTTCTCCTAAATATTTACCAAAAATTTCAATATCCGTGAATAGCAGAGGCACTTGGTGCCTTAATGCCAAAAATTCTATTCCCTCCTTCAAGTCCAGCACACAAACAGACTAGCAGAAATTCCATGCCCGTGATTGTGCAAGGGTGTCCTTAATACTCGGTTCCATAATAAGAATTACTTAACAGGTATTAGTTGAATCAGACGTTGAATCAGACATTACTTCTTGTGTTACTGAATTCTATGCAGATGAACAAATATTGGGGGCTCATAACATTTATTAAGATATGTTAAATGGTAAACTGAGGCACAGTAAAATTTTAAAGGGTTTTATTGAGCATACAATGATTCATGAATCAGGCAGCTCCAAACCAGAAGCCGTTCAGGAGCTCCACTGAGGAAACACTAGGGGGCGGCTTTTATAAAACATATAGAGGCAAAGTAAAGAAAGTATTTGATTAGTTGTAGTTGTACAGTGCCTTATTTGGTCTATCCTTGCAGAAAGTTCCTAGTCATATAATTATGTGTTTGTTGGCTATTTCTAATTGGTTGAACTTAATAGCTCAGTACATTTTGCTTACATTTGCAGATCAAACAAGGTTTAGGTCACTCTTGAAGCCTAACTGGTTTTGTGAGCTCAGGGTTTCTTTGGGCCTGGCCTCCATTTTATTTAATGATGGTACTTTACATCTAGGTTAAATACTGGATTCATGTGCATTTAGTGAAAAATCTGAAATTGATGTTATAAAATTTATTCTAAATTAGTTTAAACTGTTTTAAGCAGCATAAATGGGCAGAATTACCAAAAATATTTTTGAAAAGACCTTGAAGGAATCAATTTTAAATCATTACCAAATGGTAAGGAGTCCAGCAGGACAAATACTTAAAAGTTGAGCTCAAGAAAAGAAAAGAGAAAATAAAGTAGCAGCTAATATATTCTAAGTCTACAAATGAAATTATTTTCCACAAGTATTTAAATGTCATTCTAGCCAATATTTAGTTCATTATAAATTAATAAATATTTATGAAAGGTATTAAAAATTAAAATTTGAATACAAGAAAAGAAAGACAAAAACAAAACTAGTGAGGAAAAAAATCAGTGGTTTAGCACCTATATACTTTGATCTGGAGAACTGAGGAGTAGATATGTGACTACACAAAGCAGGTCAGGATCCTGATCAGTTTAACTATTGGAGCATTTATAAAAACTAAGTGCTAAATGATTTGCTTCAGAAATGCACTTTTATTTTAGTTATGTAGACCTGAAATTATATTTTTCAAGACCATCCAGGAAGAAGAAAATATATGAGGAGCTTTTTCTTACCAGTGCAATTAGTGTAAATATAACCACAATTTCCATAGGTCTGTTTCATGCATTGACTCTCAGTGTAGGCCTAGAGCATGATACAGACAATTCCTGATGGCTTCCAGCTACCTTTCTAAGGAAGGCGGAGTTGCCCTGTTCCCAGTCTTGCTGTGTTTTCACATCTGAAAGGGTCTTAGCAAAGCGATCATATTCCTGGTTAAGTGAACTCAACGTTTATCAAAATATTACTCCTCTTGCCAATAGAGCAAAATAATCAGATTTGTGTAGAATGGGGATCGTTTCCTCTAAACCAGTGATTTTCATGAACAATGTATTTCCTTGGGGAAGGGTAGTCCCAGAAGTTGAGTTTAAGTCCTACAAACATTCTTCATCATTTAACATTTCACATCATCAAATAATATTGCACATTGACTCCAAATTTTTTAGACATTGCTGCCCTTGTCCATTTAATATTGAAATTTATACTTTATGGTCTACTTATTTTTAAACCCGGCTAAATAGACATTAATTTTCCTTTCTAAGATAACAGTTTGACTTTAAATCTTTTTTTTTCTTGATTTTATTTGGCACAGAACACTAGTTCTCTTTTTACTGTTTTAATGAGACAAATATTCTACATATTTAATTATTTAGAATTTTATTCTATTTTTCCGTGAAGCTAACTTCTTTCCAATTACCTGGTCCATATTTCATATTTATTCATTCACCTATTCAACAAAATTTAAGAACCTGCTCATTTGACTTTTAATATTCATCTTTATTAATTTTATTTCAAATATGCACACACATGTTCTCAGTAAGAAACATGTTTCTTAATAATGAGTGTCAGTTGCCCTTTTCCACAGTCCGTATCCTTGGGCCACGTGAAGAGATACAGGTCAGTCGTCCTAGTGAGTAGCCAGACTCTGCAAAAGCAAGACAATAAGACAAATGTGGGCTTTTTGTTTGTTTGTTCATTTTTTTTTTGTTTTTTTCTGTTTATAATGGGGAGGAGGCAGCTGTTTCCATCTCCTCGTAAAAGGAGAAACTATTCCAACCTTTTAGAATGTTATAAACACTCTTCAGGAATCAGATAACCCCTTGTTTCAAGCCTTTTATGACTTAACATTGGTCTGCAAATTATGGAACTTCATCTCTTTTGACATGCGAATAACAAAATGTAGCCTCCCTCCTACCCAGGGGCTTAACCTAAGGACCTAGTAACTAGGCACCTATTAATACAAGGATTGGAAAAATTTGGCCCTTTTAGGAAAGCAAACAAAGTTTTATTATCCTTTCAAATAAGAGCAATTAACTAGACAAATGGCTACAGATCTAATTCTCTTGGTATGTGAAGAGTATCAAGAGGCTAGAGCTTTTGACAGAATCACTAAGAACCAAAGGACCTGCAATCATCCTCATGTTGTCATCTGATCTTTGACAAAATAGACAAAAGCATACTCTGGGGAAAAGAATTTCTATTAAATTAATGGTGCTGAGAAAATTAGATAGCCACATAGAAGACTGAAACAGGAACCACACCCCTTACCTCTCACAAAAATCAACTCACAATGAATAAAAGACTTAAACCTATGGCATGAAACCATAATAATTCTAGAAGAAAATATTGCGAAAACTCTAATAAACATCAGCTTCGACAAAAAATTTATAAAGAAGACCCAAGAGCAATCACATCATCAACAGAAATAAATAAATGGGACCTGATCAAATTAAAAAGCTTCTCCACAGCCAAGGAAAAATTATCATTAGAGCAAATAGACAACTTACAGAATGGGAGAAAATATTTGCATGCTATACATCCAAAAAGTGCTGATAACCAGAATCTATAAAGAACTCAAGCAAATCAGCAAGAAAAAATCAAATGACTCCATGAAAAAGTTGGCAAAAGATATGAACAGAAACTTTGAAAAGATGCCTATTTTACTAAGTGAACTATCACAAGAGTGGAAAAACAAGCACCACATGTACTCACCATCAAATGGGTATTAATTGATCAACACTTAGGTGCACATATAGTAGTAACATTCATTCGGTGTCAGGAAGGTGGGTGGGGAGGAGGGGATGGGTACAATGTACACTTATAACTTTAACTCAAGTGGTACAAAAGCAATTTATATAACCCAAACTTTTGTATCCCCTTAATATTCTGAAATAATAATTTAAGAAATGAGCAACAATAATTTATTTCAAATTATCCAGGCCTATTTTAATATGTAAGAGAAGCTAAAGAATCTAAAATGAGAAAATAAAATAAAATAATATAAAATAACAAAAAATAAATTATTATGCTATTGTAAAAAAAAAACAGAAAGAAACCAAGGTACATTTTATATCCCCCCACCCCCCATTGTTTGTGTAACATACAACGAGGGGACATGGAGAATTAAAATAATAATGTAATTTAAATACTGTCAACTTCTCTTAAATCTTATGGCTTTCCAAAACCTTTTACAAGTAGCAAAAATTTATCCCAGATGCCTTTAATGCTTTTTTAAAACATTATAGCCCATTCTGAGTTTTCATGACAACCTCCGCTCTAATATTACATCAATTTTCCACAATCCCTTATCTTAGTAGCTTGATTTAGTTTATACATTTGGAAATTTTTATACAAATCAGGAGATAATTGTACTTTTAAGTACTGTAGTCTTATCTGATTTCCTAGATTTATGGAACTGGTCTAACTAACACTTTTTGATAATATTTTTACATCATGCCAAAGCACTCTACATGGACGTCGAGTATCTTAGTAAATAATAGAAATAAATCCAACTAAAAGACATCACAGATTCTGGCTCTTGTTTTGAAAAATAAAACCTGACAAATCAAATAGAAGTAAATGAATTATTACGCAGACATCCACTTATGGTTTGGGTATATATTTTGACAGTCCATGAGAAAAATGCCTCCAAAGGTCTTCACTTCGGGACATAAAATCACTTTGTTATTTTTCTAAAAGCTATTTTTAAAAAGCATCAACATCTTTTTAAAGTCACCCATCTATAAATTGGCAGAGATATTTGTTGATGTTTGTAAGCAAAATTTTAAATAATGACTTAAATAGTTAGGGATAGTTTAAATTAGTCAGTCTTAAAGCATCTAATATTTAGCATCAATGTGTGAGAATTAGCAAACATTTATCCCTTATATTTATAGGGGTTGCATCTCAAAATATTTTTTACTTTATGTATTGCTTTTTGTTCTATAACAGTTTACTATTTATGAAATTTGAAATTGAACATAAAAAATGTCACTTTTTGTTTGAAAAAATATCCATAACATCCATGATAATGATCTAAAACGGCATATGTTAGCAATTGAATTTTATCAATGTTATTCTTACTAAATTCCACCACTATAAAAGAGCTAAATCTTTTGAATGTTAAAAACAAAATCAGATGAGAAGATTGTTTGTGTTTCAATTAATTGAATCTTGTGAATTAGTAGCATCCATTCAGATACTGGAAATATTCCCTTAGGTGGATAAAAATGTGTGAGCAAGTACCAGCACAGTAGTAGATACGTCATAAATTGATTTTACTTTCCTAGTGATTGACAGACTAATGGCAAAATAGCTAAGATACAATAAGCACTTTCATACAGTTCAGAAATTCACTTAAAAGGCAGTTTTTCATTAGGAATTCTTGTACTTTATTTTAAATTTGCATTAAGAAAAAGATATTCCTGATTTCAAGGACCACTGCACCTATTATATAAAAGAAACAAGCACCACATGTACTCATCACCAAATTAGTATTAACTGATCAACACATAAGTGCACATATAAGAATAACATCTATTGGATGTCGGGCAGGGGGGAGGGGGAAGGGGGAGGTGGGGACGGGTATATGCATACACAAAGAGAGCTATGCGCACCACCCGAGGGATGGACACACTTGAAACTCTGACTTGAGGCGGAAATGGGGGGACAAGGGCAACATACGTAACCTAAACATCTGTACCCCTATAATATGCTGAAATAAAAAAAAAAAAAAGAACTCAGAAAAAACAATCCAGAAACCAAGATCTCTAAAACATCTGATTTGACTAAGTTACTTTATAAGAGTAAAGAATCAGGCTATATTACAAAGACCTCTTTTTTTCAATGTTGTTTGCTGCCTAGAACAATATTTAGGCTGATGAATCCATGCTTCTTCTATCATGATTTATTGTTATTTCATCTGATTTCTAAAGTAAGCCTTATGAGATATCTTGCCTAGAAATTTGCCTGTAAGTACAAATGCATTTCCATTTGTTACAATCCCATTTTTCTACAGTATCAGAGATACACAGTTAATTGAATGAATACATAACAATTTTGAGAATATATAAGGATTTTACATGGGAAGAATCACATTGAAGGTATTATCTAGTATTTCTAAAAAGAAAGCAACAGAGAAGATAGCTGGAAACAATATATAGACATTGGTGATTACTTATTTAAATATTTATCAACTCTTTATTTTTTCAAAGATTGTATATATGCTGCTCAAGATGTAGAAATGGCTACGTATACTCATTGCCACTAAGGCAGTTATGATCCAATTGAAAGATAAATACAATGAAGTTTTGTTAATATACCAATTACTTAAGTTTGTTAATATACCAATATACCAATTACTTAACTTTACCAAGAAAAGGAAGAAGCAAACAAAGAAGGAAGGAAGGGAGGAAGGAAGCAATACAAGGAAATGGAGCAATATTTAAATGTGGTTGGGATTCAACCTACCATTACATTTAATGATAATGTCCTTCTTTGGGAAAGAAAATAGAAAAATTAAATGCCAAGGGGAGGCGGAGGGGATATAGAAAATAATAAAACGAACAAAACCATGACTAATTGTTAGTGGAATGGGCTGGGCGCGGTGGCTCATGCCTGTAATCCTAGCACTCTGGGAGGCCGAGGCAGGCGATTGTTTGAGCTCAGGAGTTCAAAATCAGCCTGAGCAAGAGTGAGACCCCGTCTCTACTAAAAATAGAAAGAAATTAGATGGACAACTAAAAATATATAGAAAAAAT
>CAUYSK010064728.1:0-17308 GCA_963575035.1 Avahi laniger | reverse complement strand
TGTGAAGGGCCTTTGAGAAGTAGTGATTCAAATTCTGGAAAAGAGGAGTTTCAAAAGTTTTAATACCTGCAAAGATGTGGAAACAACCCAAATGCCCATTAATATGTGAGTGGATTGATAAAATGTGGTATATGTATACCATGGAGTTCTACTCGCCCACAAAAAACAATGATGATCTAGCACCTCTTGTGTTATCCTGGATAGAGCTGGAGCCCATTCTACTAAGTGAAGTATCACAAGAATGGAGAAACAAACACCACATGTACTCACCATCAAATTGATACTAATCGATCAACAATTACATGCACATATAGTACTAACATTCAAGGGCCATAAGGCAGGTGGGAGGGAGGAGGAGAGGATGGGTATATTCACACCTAACGGGTACAGTGTGCACCATCTGGGGGATGGACACGCTTGAAGCTCTGACTTGGACAGGGCAAAGGCAATATATGTAACCTAAATATTTGTACCCCCGTAATATGCTAAAATTAAAATAAACAAATAAACAAAATAAAAGTTTTAATACCATGTAAGCATAGAACTAATAGACAAACAGAATTCTTCATGGAAAAATAAATTTTATTTTGGATTTTCATTCTCATAATTAACAAGTATACTTCATATATAAAAAATAGGTTTATTCAATTCTTTGATGCATCATCACTATTATGATAAAAATTTCAATGCAAAATAGAATTTTCTTTTGATCATTTACTCAATGTATGACTCCATACACTTAAAATTCTTGAGAAGTCTAACCTTTAAAAGTATCTGTGTCTGGCATGCAGATTATGTGTGCCCTTAATTTTTCATTCTGTTGTTGACTTTATATTAACACACACAAAATATGGTCTCTCATGTAAGCTACAATAAGTTTTAGTTTTGAGCCAGAGCATGGATAAATACCGTTGTTGTTTTTTTTCCAATTAACCTTATATCAAGAGATCTGGTCACAAGCTTCAATAGTTAAATAAGGTTTGTGAATGTAATCGGATAAAATAATATGAGAGCAGAATACAAATAAAGTTTATATCGTTAGAAACCAATTGGGATGATTTGTATGTCAAAGCAGCTGGGTAAGCAGTCCAATGTTAAAGTACTAATAGGGTGGGAGGCAGGGCAATCATGTCCTGTGTTCCTTTATAGAATGAATTGTTGTTCCACATTGAATCTTTGCAATGCAGTGTAAAGGATGCTGACACAATCAATAATTCCCTCTTGGAAAAAAAGTTCAAAGATTTGATGTGAATAACATTATCCTATTTTCTCAAAAGCCCTTTCCTGCATGGAGTAATATGGCTTCAGACAAGGATTCCAACTGAGTTGTGGCATAAAAAAAGATTACAAGAATTCAGGAGATCAGCAGGAAGCACAAAAAGAAAGCATCTTTTTTTGCAACTAGCTTGATTAAATCTAATGATCTAAGATAAAATTAAGATAGTTAACTTATTATCACTCTCTCCCCTAAGAATTTGCTTTTCTATTTGTCTGAAAGTGAATAAATACCTGTTACATTTTCTGAGAAGGTTCAGTTCTCAAATATTTTATAAACTTAAGAACTTTTATTCTTGATTGGTCCCTAAGGCATTAATCATGAAAACAGAAATAATTTCCTCCTATGCTTTTGATAGAAAGTCTCTGACTCTGTTACTAATCTCTCATGCTTCATAAAACCTGAAGAAGCTCAACTTTTATTTCACATTTTCTTAAAAATGACTAACAGAAAAACTGGCTGTTAATATGGTTACTATTTTTGGTTTATTCCAAAAGAAAATATTTCTCTCTGTTTAATCTATAATAAAAATTAAGCAACTTAACATATCTGATAATTTAAGATCAAATATCCCCACATACTTTAATCCTTGATACATTTGACAATAGGTGGTTACGTGTAAATAGGAAAAAGTGATTTACTTCTTAGATAACAATTATATACTAAACTTTTGCATATATAATCATACTGCATTGTAATTGTTTCTTTCTTTCCTTATGTGTTCTGATATATATGCAGAGACACTGGACACAGTTACAGCAGTTGGTTTGAAGCCAAGGGATTTGGGCAGCATCTACAACCGTACAGATAATCCCATTAACTGAGCCATTGCTTTTGATTATTATGAAGATGTTACCATAAAAATCCAGACAACACTTGAAATAGGATAGGAGCCATAGTGTCTAGGATAATAAGAAAGCTAAATTTTCATCACTAGAAGTGACCTAATTATATGTAGGTCAATTATATTTCACTATAAATAACATCTTAAAGCAATACCTGGTAGCGATATAGATATTATACAGACTACTTCTTCAAGGTAGTCTTTTGATGATTTCAAAAGGATTGATTTTTCCAATATAGTCATAAGATCAAATGATGCTTAGTTGATATCTAATCTAACTTGTAAATAAATTGAATTTGCACTACTAGACACTGGAATGCTAAAATGAATTGATACCATCATAGCCTAATTCACATGGACAAGCAAACATGGAGGTTTAGTCTAAGCTATTTCATCATCAAACTTATTTACCTACATCTTTTACTTATGAACATGGTTATATCCCATTTGGGAATTATAGTCTTGGCCTTTATACCATGTAGAGATTTCTAAAGTAGTCAATTTATATTTTCCCACAGTTGAATCACCTTAAAACTACAGATTAATTCTTTGAATTAAATATAACGTCCAATAGATAATGCTGACCAGGTGTTCCTGAAAAAGTTCAGATTATACATGACTCTGGTATTTATGAATGACTTCTTTGTTAGTTTACTGGGACCAAGAATGCCTAATATAGTATTGTTTTAAAAAGAAAAGGTGCCTGTTTATCTGTTTATGTTCCTTCAAATGTTATCTACCACACGATGTACACATAAACTGCTAATGGTGTTTATACATCAAAATTATCATGTAATATTTGGAAAATAGAATTCAATCTTCAAAAATTCTGCAAACAATTATAATCACATAATAAATATATATTCATATGTAGTTAATATAAAGGAGAAATTTAAATGGTGGTAAGAGTTATTGTGAAGTAGGTATATTTGGTTTTTGATCTTTGCTATAGTTGAATTTCATCATTTGTGTGTCTTTATAAAAAAATCTTGTCCTCCTCTCTTTTATGTCTTTATGTCTCTACTTCTGTGGAACTTAATGTAAATACGCTTATATCAATATACAAAGTCTACATATTAAATTGTTTTTGTGAAATTTGCATGTTTAGCTTTTTCTGTAATTGCAAATTGAAATAATATTGCATTAATCAAAGTTTGTTGTGACAGTATTTCGAGAAGGGGAAAACATTTGAGGGGAAGGGCAAAGAATATTCAAACACCTTAGAAAGGTCACTTAGAAGAACAATTTGAAATCAGAACCAAAATAAATCATTAATTCTGACTTAGAGTTATATTTTCAATTAAGAGACATTAATTTACTGTTTATGGATTAAGATGTTCAAAATATGCAACAATAACTCTGAAACCAGGAACATAAACACTTATCCCAAGTTTTTATAATAGTTTTATATTAGTGTGAAAATATAAATATAAATTCAAAATATACATATATTAATGACGATGACTTTTATACCTACAACATTATAATAACATTAGTTTTGAAACATCTGACTAGAGCCATAGCCCAAATCTATCAGATATTTTTTTTCTAAAATTAGAGGTATTATCATTATATGTGGAAAAAATGCAAATGACCTTGATATTTTTTCAGATAACCTTAGAAGAGTAGAAATACATCCTGATTTCCACTCTGCAGCACTAACAATTGAAAACTTAAAAGAATTTTGCAATAACCTCTGAGAATGTTCCCAGGGGTTGCTGAATTCATGCAATATCAAGAATAGCAGCAGCAAGGAGAATAAACTTACTGTGTTTTCACAAGATACTTAACAAGGTGAACCAAGAAACAGCTCTGTAAATTTTTACAGATTTAAAAAAGTAAATTCCATTAATAGGTCTATGATTAAAAAAATGTATTTCAGAGTTTCTTTCAGATTTAGGAAGAACAAAAAGAAAAACGAAAGCTCTGAAAACACTTTGAACACTCATTGAACATTTTAATGGAGACATTTTTAACCTAGCAGGCAAGGATGGACAAATTAAAGGCTTCAAAATTTCTCCCATAAATGTTTTGCCCATCATTTTCCCTGAATTTACCATCATGTATTTTACTGAAATAATTAATATATAATAACAGAGGACACTTAATAAATCATGAGATGTAAAGGAGAAGACTATCATGAATGCAGTGGAATGGTATTATGTTTTAGACAGACAAAAATGGCATTTGAAAGGTACCATTGGTAACAATATAGGGGAGTCTCCAGAAATGAAAAAATTAGTTTAGCAAGTAAAGTGAGAGCAATTCTAATAATTAAACTGAAACTATAAAATTTTTAATGATTCCATTACAGGAAGAACATAATATGGATGGAAAAGAAGCTGTCTTGTTTAACTGAAATTTAAAAAATAAATAAATAATATAAAATAATATAAATAAAAACAATCTATTTCCAAAGATAAATCTAAAAAGCTGAACAGACATATAATAACACTGCAAAGATGCCTCAAGCCTTATAGCATTTGAAAAAAAGACTCTAATAGGAAATTCAAATTATTGATTAAATTTAGAACAAGGAAATTAGCAAAAAAGGATAGACTGCTCATGACAAGGATGTCACGACAGTGAAAAATGGCAAAAAGATTAAGCTCCTATTTCACTGTTTTTTTGTTTTTTCTGTTTAAAAATGATGTTCACCCTAAAATTTAGAGGAAGAACTTATATATAGAATCCAGAGTAAGTTGGTAGAATATAAAATAAATCTGAATTAAAGTACATTTATTTGTCTCAACAAATTAGACCCAAATGTACTGAACTGGGTGTATAGATTTACCAAATTGTTGTTGGTAGTCTTATAAAAATTGCCAGGTCAAGAAAAGGTGATAACAAAAATGGAAGATAAGTAAATGTTCCAATTTTCATCAGAGGAAAAGTAAATTTTACAAAACTTTGTAAAATTCAATGCCCATTTTGAGCAAGATAATTATGTGGGTTATTGGATTGAATTGAGAATAACTGGAAGAGAAAGGGAGTGATTTGTAGAAACAAGTGTAGAATCCATATTATCCAGCTCTTATACACTGTATTAGTTTGCTATTGCTAAGGAAACAAATTATCACAAATTTAGAACTTTATATAGCAAATTTATCATATTATAGTTCACTAGGTGGCACCCAATACAGGTCTCACCAAACTAAACCCAAAGTGTTAGCAGAATGCATACCTTTCTGGAGACTCTGTAGAAGAGTATATTTCTTGTTCTTTACTGGCAGTTGGCAAAAATGTTGTCCCAGTTTTCTTGGTGATCGTAAGGTAAGGATTGTTCCCGCTTACAGAGTCCTCCACATTTGTTGACTTGTGGTCTCCTTTGTTTATCTTCAAAGTCAGCATTTATCTTTAAAACCTTTTATGTCTGATTTATCCTTCTTCCTTACTCTTCAACTTTTAAGGATCCAGGTAATTAGAATGTGTCCACGTGGATATCCAGGATAATCTCCCCACCTCCAAATCCTTAACCTTGATAATATTTGTAAAGTCAATTTATCCGTGTAAATTAACATATTCACAGAGTCTAGGGATTAGATGATGGGCATATTTTGGTAGTCATAATTCTACCTATCACATTCTTCCCTCTGGCTCCTCAAATTACAATCAGCCTCTCATGCAAAACATATTCACCTTATCTCTCTATCTCTAAAAGTTTCAATCCATTACAACACCACCTCGATGTCCATTTATATTTTATCAGCTTGAAAATTTCAAAATTTGAACATCTAAATTATCTAAATTTGGTATGACTGAAGCTCTGTGTGTAATACATTTTGGGGCAAATTTTTTTACCATGAACCCCAGAATATATTATTTGTGAAACTAAAGAAACAAGTTACCTAATTCCAAAGCACAATCAAGGAACAGCCATAGGATAACAGTTGTAAACATTCTTTTTCAAAAAGGGGAAAAAAGGAAGGTAAAAAAGGGTTACTTGTCCCAAGCAATTTTGAAATCCAGTTGAGTCAACAAATTAGGTTTCAAAGTCAGAGAATAATCCTATGTGGCTTGCTGCTCCACCTTGAGGTTTCAAACCTCCGCACTCTGAGCCATCTTTCCTTTTTCATGAAAGGTAGCATTTTTTGCTATTGAGTAATTTTATTAGTCAGTTTTCTGCAAGTAGAATTTTGGAGTCCACCAGCCTTTTAAATTTCTTTCTCTGTCCCTTTCATTTCAAAATGGCAGTGTTTCTGGTAGTATAAATTTTTCAAGATATTTGGGATTCTCTTGTGTTTGTCACAGAGATTCATTATATTAGAGAAGGGGCTAGTTCACAGACACTTTCTAAATTATTCAATTTCAATTTTTGGCATTTTCAAAGATTACTGAGAGAATTAATATATAATTAGGTTTATTATTAGCTTCTGTAATCATTTCAACAATGGCCTGAATAAAAAAAAGGAATTAATGTTTTCAAATTTACAGATAAAAAGAAGTTAAAAAACAAAAACCAGATTAAGTCGAAGGTAAATATCCAGGAATATTACAATATGAAAAAAATACCTCTAAGAAAATTCCCCTTCTATGAAAGCCAATAAATAATCACAGGAAACATGGCTTTCAAGACTGTAAGTGCAAATACCTTAGGAATTTTAACTTGTTATAAACTCAATTTGGATATTTTTTTTTCTTCTAGCAAACAAAAGAATAATAATCACAAACTAAACCTCCTTGGTAGATGTATAATACCTAGAATAATAAAAAATAATGACAATGCTACTTATCTATAAAAAATCAGGTCGTAACTGCACTATTGATATCTAGCATGTCATAAATGTTACCAGTATGTAATGGTTACAGTGGGTTGCTCATAGCATACACCCTCAACCTAGAAAGAAGGCAATATTTCCCACTAAGAGTTAAATATAATTACAAAGCTAAACAGCTGATAAGATATGCTATCACCTAAAGGAGACAGAAGACTGCATGGCCTAATTATAATTTAATTAACATGTTTAAATAAATAATAATTTAATTATAAATATAGTTATTTAGTTTAGAAACTAAATGAATAAAAAACAAAAACAGTCACTGAGGCCTTGCCTATATATTCAAGGTCCAGGTGACAGGGAGCATTTCTAGAGAGGTTTTCTTTCATATAACAGTATTTGCGGGGGATGGAGTTATATACAGAGGATTTAGAAAATTTCTCAAGCTGTTGGAATTTCCTTATTATTGTTAAAATTTATAGATTATATTTGAATGAAGCCATTTAAATATTCAATATATCTATCTCCCCTAATTATAAATCCATACTCACAAAAATATCCAGGTAATTTTGTCTGGTTTGTCTGTTGGTTGGTTGGTTTGTTGTTTCCTACACAAATCTGCACTCTAAAAAAAAAAAAATTAGCGTCATGTGGCACTTTAGCGTTTCTGGTAATTAAAGTGGTAATTTTTCATGCTAAATGAATAAAGAAACTTCTGTTAGAGTTGTGGTTTTCTAGTTAGTTTGAACACATAATACTATTTGTAATAGTCTTAGCACCAATACTATAATCGGTTTTATTTTTATGGCAAATGAATAAATTTCAGTTTTGTGACTTCTTCAGTCTAATTGCTAGACACAATCAACACTGGATATTGACAATAAGGTTTGTGGGCCTTATGGAAAAAGTCATATCCTGGGAGTAGTATCCTATTGCAAGGAACCAGAAATTATGCCATGGGAAAAAAATACTGATGGAACTGAATAATCAAGAGATACACAATCAACCAACAGATGAGAAGAGTAGAAAGTTTATTGTCTTCAATTCTCTAGTGGATTTCATACAAACAATAATTATATTTGTTCTATTTGGCACTTTTTAAAGTTGCTTAAAAGTATTAAAAAATAATAGATTAAATATTTAAGAAGATAGAAGTTTAGTTAATTTACTAACAGTAAGTGTCCACAAAAGGCACCCCCACTTTGAAAGTCTGTAGGCATATTTGTTGCTGGAGAAGGAGTTTTAAGCAACAAAAGGGAAGCTGGGGGCAGGATTTTTCATGTGCTTTGAAATAATGCTTAGATGAGATGTGTTCTCAAATTTCTGTGTTTTAATGTTGATTTACCTGAACTTTATATTAAAAGAACAAGAAAACGAAAAGTTTTCATTTGTTTTAGAAAGGCAATTTCCAATATTTTGATAATAAAGGAAAAATATTCTGTCTGTTGTTTAATTTACTAAAATTAAATCAAAGGTAAGGGGGAAAATGGCATTGAGCACATCTGGCTTCAGCATTTTCTATTCAGATAACTTAAGGCAAATTGACATGCAAGCGCATGAAATCATACAGCAAGAGGTTTTGGGGAAAGAAAGAAAAAGGTTAAGGAAATAAATGGAGCTAACACCAAAATTGAAAGGGTGAATGAAAGACAAATTTGGGGAAAGAAAATAAAATGCACACAGAGTTAATATCAACATTAATTTGAACAATAAAAGGATGGCAGTCACCTTGATGAGAACTCTGTCAGTAAGGCAGAGAGAACAGACAGACATTAGATTGGAGAAATCTGAGAGAAAAGAATGGGAGCCAATAGAGAGAGGAAGATGATAGGGTTTTGTTGTTTGTTGTTGATTTTTTAAGCAGGTCTGTATGCTTAAAAGGGAAGAAGAAAAAGAAAAAAGAAAAATAGGTAGTTACTATGTGTCGTTCTTTACATAATAGAAGACAACATTTGTTGTACAGATGGGAGGATTAGCTGTAAAAAGGTTAAAGTATATTTCTTTCACTGGGATATGAAGAAAGGTGTCAAAATTAATTACTACATTTCACAAAATCAAGTTTCTGAGAAATTTTATCAATAGGTACAATTTTCTATAATGTCATACATTTATATAATGTATGAAAATAGTGCTTTGACATTCTTACATTGTATCCTTTTAAAGTAAACTACAATGGATGCCCAAAGAGAGAGCAACGTATATACAAGTTACAGAGAAAGTACCTTTAAATACTTAGCCACAATCCTTTATTCTTCGCAAACATGTTCAACGGTAGGAAAACATCTAATTATAATAATTAAACTCATATAACCAATAGGATGTGATGAGATCAGTTGCATATATGATGTTTCAAGAATGCAGCTATAGTAATTAAGAGGTCTGGCTCAGGCTCAGTGGTGAAATGTAGAGTGCCAGGAATAATAGGAGCCAGTGGGTCCAGGAAAGGATTATTGCAGTTAGCAGGTAATAGGGCTTTTTCCTTTTAATTCAAGAAAACATATTTTTCTAAAGTATATCTATGACTTCCATATACACTTTTTAAAGTGTTTTTTTTTTTCTGGAGTCTAGAAATTGGCTATTTTTTTCCTCCACTTATCCTTCTCGTATCAAAGCTTCAATTTCAAACTGGCCGAATATAAATCAGTATGCCTAAAACCAACACAGAAGTGATGTAAGAAGGCAGTTGCAATTCAAGCTACTATTTTAAATATTTTCATATTCTAAATAAGTATCATTTTATTTGAGTTTATATAATAATGATCATTGTCTTTTTTTGGTATATGAATGAAATTTTTATGAGCTCATAAAATACAGTCAACAAATCTGAAACCTACAAGTATTCATGAAACATTTTACCAGCGGTTCCCAACCTTTTTGACACCAGGGACCGGTTTCATGGAAGACAATTTTTCCACGGACTTGGAGGGTGGCGGAGACAGAGATCAGGTTCTGATGCAAGCCACGAGGAACTGAAGCTTCGCTCTGCTCTTCCTGGGCTTGCTTGCAGCCGCTCACCTCCTGCTGTGCGTGCGCCCCGCCCCGCTTCCCTAAGTTTTAAGTTTCATGGTTTCAGGATAATTTTTTTCATGGAAGAGGAGTGAGAATGGGAACAGCGGAGCTCGGCGGCCGGTGCCTAACAGACTGCACCGACCTGCAGTCCGGGGATTGGGGACCGCAAATTTTAGCATCTGTAAATATAATTTTTAACATCATACGCTGTACAATGATTTAGGAGGCGGACAGTAGAGATTTTTTTTTTTTTTGGAGGGGGGACAAGTGATTCTGTACAATAATTATGTTACAGATAAAGTAAGTAAGCATACATAAGAAAGTATTAAACCATATTGCACTTATGTGATAAATCAATTCAAATATTTAATATTATCATTTAAAATCAATAAAAATGCACAAATTTTTACCGAGATTTTCTTACATCAAAAGAGTATTATGTGTACAAAATTCAAACAACAAAACATTACATCTTTCCTTGTATTCTTATTGAGGAAAGTAAGAAAACTTTACATTTTCATATGCTCTAAAATCAAAAGCACTACCTGACAGAAAGCCTAGAGGAACATAGAATATATATATTTTATTTTTTTCATTCCATACCTAGTATGTAGCATGTACCTGTGGATGCTAAATAAATTGTGTTAAGAAAGATAATGGTGGCTGCATACTGACACTGAGAAGAAAGTTAGAAAATTTTAATTGTGTTTTATAGTAAAAAAAAGCTGCAATCTCCTATTTCATAGTGATTCAGATGTTAGTATTTCTCTCTAATCGTTCTACTTTTTGCGCTGGCGTGTGCCCTATTTCTGTCCTGACTTTCCTATGCTATAAAGTGATTCCATAAGCAGTACAAATTAGAATAAGATCATGTGATTACTTCATTACCTTTTAGCATGAAGCCATAGTTGAATAACTTTCACTGTAAATTTCATTGTAGTGGTATACTCAAGCACATTACTGCTCATTATAGGTAATAAAAATGTGTAGATTGAGCTAAGAGGGCACCTATTCCAAATTCTTACCCAAACTAAGTATCTCCTCCACATATTGCTGAGAGATGTGCATCTACCATCTAATTGAATATTTCTACCAATATAAAACACTGATTTTTTTTTTAAGCACTGAGTATTTTTTATGTCATACTTTGTTTGGATATCACCAATTGTTAGATAACATTTCGTTCATTGAAACAAACCCAAATTCACTAAATTCCTAATTCTTCTCCCTTTTTCAATTTTGAAAAGAGATATAGATTAAATCTCATCTCTCTTCGATATTACAACTTTACAACTAAAGACTCTTCAAGTTTCTTACAAATAGTGCTACCAGATGTTATGTTTGTCTTAGAAAGCCCTAGTTTATTCCCATTTTCCTGGAAGATCATTTGTCTACCATAGGAATTGTCCCAGATGTTTTATCTCTTAAAAATAAAATGGCAGTATCAAGAATTGTATACAATAAACCATAATCAGATTAATAGATCTTTAATTGGTCCTGCCATCACCTGGCAAGATATCATCTAATAGTGCATGTGATGATATATTTGCAGTAACAGAGTTATCAGTTTAACATGTGATTAAATTTGAAAAGTGACCAAAGATAAATCATTGCCCGTTTCCTGAGGGTACTCTCTGATAAAAATACAGTGCTAAGGGATAGGATAAGCTAGGAGCAGCTAACTCTTTCCAGCCTTGCTTAGTAATAGGAAAATTATTCAACCATGATGCACCTGTGAACCACTTGATGTGCAGTCTAACTCTGCCATGGCCTATGCCATAGTTTGTGACATGCAGGAAAATTCCAGGCCACTAGTTAGTATAGTCAGTTGGAAATGTGGAAATTATACCTTATATATGTGTGAAATATATGTGGCCAATATAGTGAGTAGTACTGCCACAGAACAACAACAACAAAATATCTAAATGCTTTTTCAGTAGCAGTTTAGTAAGTTTTATGAATAGTGTCAATCTACAAATATTTATTTTGTTGTTTAATGACATTTTTTAGTTTGCTTTCATGTGTCAGTAGTCCAAAAATTTGGAATGATTTCTAGTAAAAATTAAAGACTGAATTTCTACGTCTTGACAAAATTAATAATAAACATGAAAGTTACACAAATTTTTAAAACATGAAAAGGTAATTTAACAAGTGCTATTGTAGAACATGCATTTCC
This sequence comes from Avahi laniger, assembly GCA_963575035.1. NCBI lineage: Eukaryota > Metazoa > Chordata > Mammalia > Primates > Indriidae > Avahi > Avahi laniger. The sequence goes on along the minus strand of CAUYSK010064728.1, from coordinate 5,285 downwards.
ATATCACTATAAATTATAACTTTTTAGTTAGAGTGAATAATTATTCTTCTAAATTAATTTTGCATATTTTCAACTCCAAAGTTTTGAATGATTTCTAAATTCAGTTAAAAAGATGTACATTGAATAAAAATTCATTGTATATGTAGTAACAATATTAGCAACAATATTGACATCAATAAAACAAATTTTGGTGTATCACAGAATTATGGTAAGACCATTTTTTTAAAAAATAAGAATCATATGCAGCAAAATATAATTTAAATTGGCTGTGTGATTAATTTATAATTGCACACAAATGAGCAGTGATATTTTAGCAATTGAAATAGACTATAATTGTCAAAATTTACATACACAAGCATCACTGAACAACATATTTTTTGTGATGAAGCTGATGTTTAATAATAACAAATATTAATCATAATAATCTCTTTGGCATGGCAATACATACTTTTACTCTTTGCTGCCTGGCATCAATTGCATTTTAGAAAGTTTGAAATTGCAAAAACAGTATTTTGTAAATCAATTTTAATAGGCTGCAGTTCCTACCTTTTATAAATCAATCCCCTATACTGAGTCATATTTGTTTCAAAGTCAGTTAAAAATTTTTAATCAAAGAATTTAGTGAACGAGAAGTCAAAAGAGGTCAGATTTTGCAGTTTTCAGAGAATTTTAACTATTGAAAACAAAGTTTGTAAGGAAGGCTACATTATAGATATGTATGGAAATCAATTGCTATGAAAGTAAGAGAATAAACAAATTGGTGAAAGTTGAAATCGGGTAGAAGATATAATTTTGAAAATCTGTAATCTCACCTTGGTATATATTTTGGCAAAAATGTTTTAATATAGGTTGTATTTTTATTGGGTAAATGTATATTCTTTGCTTGAACAGAATTCACAGGATCTAAAGCCTGTTTTATTGATAGCACACTGGATTTGGGATTTGATTCTTTTTCTGAAACCACTTCCTACCTCGAGGAGCTTTGCCAAAAGGTACCGGAGATGAAAAGTGGTTTTATTTTTGAAACCTCCAAGTCTTGGGTCCTTTATATTTTCCGTAAACTCCACTCAAAAACTGAACACTTTCTTCTTTACTTGATATTTCTTCTCTATTTTACCATAGGCACCTAGAAAAAGACAATTGGAACTTTCTAGATCCTATGTGAAAATCTTCCAAATCAAAAAAATGATCATTACCCTTTCTCTTTTTTACATTACTACAGGTAACAGTGTTGCAAAAAGTTCTTCTACTACATATGAAGGTCCCCTTTTCCCCAGCCTCTGATAATATTTTCCTCACTTACATTCAAAATAATTATCAAAAGTCTTCCCAGCTTCTAGATTGTGATTGACACATACTCTCAAAACAATGTAACTTGTTTTAGGTTTTAGTTGTAGAAACAGACTGATTCTAACTACCACACTCTCTTCCACTTATCAACTACTGCATTAAAGCTACCCTAAAATTGAGTGACTTAACGTAACTTTTATTTTGCTCATAATTTTGTGGCTCAGTAGCCATGGAGGGTTTCTGCTGGGAAGTTTATCTCTGATCCAAATAGCATCCTCTGCTATGGTTAAAGCTGGAGGAGGTGCTTAAAAGCTGGCTTTTTAACTCAATGGTGTGTCTTGATGCTCCTTAGCTTATCTCTGTCTCCACATGGTATTTCCTCCTGGACTGCTCCATATAGCTTGAGTTCCTCGGTGTGGCCTTCCTACTTTAAATATGTCAGCTGACATTTCCCAGGATAAGTTTTCCAAGAATATGCATTCCAAAAAGTCTAGGCAGAAATTGTGAAACTTTTTAGTAACTAGCCACAATATCCCTTCTATGAAATTTCACTGGTTAAGCAAGTTTCTAAGATCAGTCTACATTCAGAGATAGGGAGAAAAAAGAAAACAACAAAAAAACCCTCCACTTCTCAATGAAAGAATAGCATGTATTTACAAGAAAGGAGATAATTCATTATTTTCATGTAAGAGGTAATTTAAAAGATATTGAAATCACAAAACTTAAAAAATTAGTATATGTATTATAAACAAAAAACCCTTATTTTTTGATATTGTACAAGCGTGGTTTTTATAACAGTTGATTTGCAACCACTTTAACTGAGTAATTTGCTTGAGTTAACCTGCTTACATATACGAATCAATGAATTTATAATACAAAGATATTGAGGAAGCAATGCCCAATAAAATTTTGGACAATGATATTACAAAAAAATATCCTTTAGAAACTGCTTGTCTTATGAAATTTTAACCCTCCTTAACCCCTTGCAGTCAAGTGAGAGCTCCTCTAAGAACAGATCTAACCTCTCTAAAACTTGAGCTAGCATGCAGTTCTATAAAGACTCTGGCTACAAGACCAAAGTTCAATTCACTTAAGAAATCTGGATCTCAAGTGAATTGGGTTAAGAATAAAGTTCAGAAGCAACTTTTCTTACAAATGCAAAGAATTAATGACCACAGATTTTTCATTTGCCAAGCCTGATCTTCTCCTGGGAAGAGAACAGGACCTTGAACAAGTGCTAATGGATCTGTGCCCTCAAGGCAAGGTTGGCCTTTCAGCGGTTTGTAGTTTAGTCTACTAAGTTTCACTGAGCATTTGAAAAAATGAATCCACTTTCTGAATTTAAGCATTTGCCCAAAAATGTGGAAATTCTTTACTTAATGCTACAAAACTTGAGGTCAATGGACAAGACTACAAATTCTTAGACTTTCCCTGTTATAAAGAGAAAGAAAAACTGTTCTGTTATTATTTCTACCCTACTGTCAGGATCTTACGGTAGACTAAGACTCTAGTGTACAGTCTAAGGAAAAGACCTGGTTGGTTTCTAGAGGTTTGACACTAAAGTCTGTACCCAGAAACCTATAATATCTCTCACCTAAAATAAACACATATAATATAAGCAATCTGGAGACAAGATGAATATACTAAAGGAAAAAGTACCTGAAACCCTCAAAACTGCGATGTTACTAATAAAAATAATAATTTAAGATTTCCAAAGTAATTTGCTATTATTGGTTTCAAGTTACTACCTGCAATGGTGTCTTCTTTCTGGATACTGTCTGTCTTCAAAAGGTTCACTGTTCCTTTGGGATTTTTCTGAATTGTTAACAATGATTTGCTGTTTACCTTTCCCACATTTTATTTGTCTCCATCCCTTCCTCCCCCCTCTGCTGCTTCTTCCTCTTCCTCCTCCTCTTCCTTCTCATCCAATGAAACCAGACTATGATTTTTGTTTTAATTATTGGCAGCAGTAGTATTACTGCAGTTTATGGAAGATTTGTTGCAAGGCCTGCTCTATGCTAACTGGTTTGCATACGTATTTTACATTTATAACAACTCTATAAGGTATGTACTGTGGTGAAAGAAGAAAGAAACGACCAGAAGCTATTAATTCGACCATCTATTAAGAATAGTGCAATATTGGAAGCAGCTATGACAAATATTCTGCAGAATAAATATTTGCTCTACAATAATTATTTCAGCTAACTTGCTAGTAACCGAAAAATATTTTAAAGCTGATTGGGGAGGATGACTCAAAGTTCAGTTTTGTTTTAAAAATTGTACACTGTTCAAATTCATGGAAAGTATGAGAAAAATGAGCTATGATCATCAGGGGATAAAATGTAGAAACAGGAAGATGGGTACTGGCTGCTTAATTTGCATTTAACAATAAGGATGGGCAGGAATGTTTAGAAGGTAAGATTCTTGAGGTATGGCTAAAATTTGGTGTTTTGATTTTCAATGATCATTCCAATCATCTCTTAAATTAGCAGATGTACACGGAAGTACTTAAGATTCTGGCAGCATAAAAATGGTACCATGATGCTAAAGAACACATGAAGTAGTTTCATTAATATAGCCTGAAATGTTTCCTTAGTCCCTATTTATCTTCCATTGTTCTACCCAGGTAAACAAATCCTTTAAATGAAGATGCTTGTTTAAAATGCATTTGTAAATGTTCAAATAATTTAATGCACTGGGTCTCATTATGTTTCACCTTTACAATTTTGTCAGGGTTACAAGTTTAACTGATGAATATGTGTTAAAAATATTCTCAAAAATTTTAAGTAAAATTGCCCTGTCAATGCTAGTTTAAGGTTTTTAGTCAATTTTTCTCCATTATGGTGGTAAAAAATGAACAGTTCTGGCTATTTAATTACGTTAGGCAACAATACAAGAATAAAAAAATATGAAAGTCTCTGTTGAGAGAAAACATACAATTAATTCATAAAGACCTAGTCAGTAATTATCCTGGAAGTAATTATGATTACATATTATAAACAAGAAAGACATTGACCAATCTCTGGGATCCTTGATGTACTAATAAAACATACATAAATAATTGTCACTGACTGTCCCCAATTGAAATATTATTAATATTTAGAAACAAAAATTAATTTATAAGTGGTTATTATACCAGTTAGGCCACTTAAACTTGAGTATGCTTTTTTTAACCTGAGAAGTACACGATCACTGAAACATACTTAAATTAACATATCTAACTTTCACATAAAGAAAAACTATGAAAATCAAATTTCTTTCAAATACTGTTAGTTTTTTTTTTTTCCTTTTAAGCTTAGTAAAATAGAATTCTCTTAATAGGAGTTACTTAAAATTTGGAAATGTCAAATAAATCTATTTATTTTTATTATTTTTCCTTTTAAAGGGTGAAAAAGCAAATCTTATTACAGTGGCTATTTCAGCAAAACCAAAGAGAGTTTCAGACACAAAAGTCATCTTAATAGTTGTACTCTGCTGAATTTGGGATTGAATGCAGGAAAAGTAACATTAGAAATAACTGCATAGGTAGAAAAAATGGCCGAGTTAGGGTAGCCTCCCGGATCCCTGCTTTCAGAGAGGGAGACATAGATCCCGGTCTGCTACACACAATCGGAGCGCTCTCCCACAAAAACAGAGAGGGGAATCGGTGCAGATTCAGCGGGGGACACACAAATCAGAAAAAAGAATAACAGGAGATAGGAATACAAAACCTGGAAAGTGCGGACATACGACAATAGAGAGAGGAGCATGCGATGGCGGCGCCAGCCTGGCCAGTAAGTGCACCGGGACAAGTCCCGCACGAGACAGTCTTGCTTCCCCACTGACTTACAAGCCCTCCGTGAGGCAGGGGCTCATGTGAAGTGGATGTAGAATTGGGTCTGGAAACGAGGGACTCAGTGGAGAGGAGACGCGAGCGGGAAGCATCTTGAACTTCCCGGAGCTCCGTGCCAGGAATATACCCCGGAGGCAGTTAGGACTCAGGAAGCGGGTCTCTG
>CAUYSK010064727.1:0-26232 GCA_963575035.1 Avahi laniger | reverse complement strand
GCCTGAACAAGAGCGAGACCCCGTCTCTACTAAAAATAGAAAGAAATTAGCTGGACAACTAAAAATACATAGAAAAAATTAGCCGGGCATGGTGGCACATGCCTGTAGTCCCAGCTACTTGGGAGGCTGAGGCAGAAGGATTGCTTGAGCCCAGGAGTTTGAGGTTGCTGTGAGCTAGGCTGACGCCATGGCACTCTACTCAGGGCAGTAGAGTGAGACTCTTGTCTCAAAAAAAAAAAGAAGATGTAAAAAGAATGAAAGATCAAGTTTACATGTTTCAATCACACACCCATAACTAAAACAGAAAATTTACATCCATCCAGTGGGGCCACTGTATCACACACAAAGCCTGTGTTTGTAGCAGAGAGGCTCAGAAATGGGTATCTCCATAGCGAAACAACTAAAAAAGCATGACACAGTCAAGAATCAAAGTTTACTGTTTCTTTTCCATCATTTGGCACAAATCCAAGGCACATTAGAAAATTAGAAATCATAAATTACTTCGTAGAAAAATAATTGATCCCTCCCTTCTATACATACACAATATTTCCAGGAGCATGCACAAAACCATTTCCCTATTACAAAGTTATTTGAAAATGTATTCAGGACAAATTCATGTTTGCGGCTCTAGACCAATAACATAAAAAAATAACAGTATAATTTATAGAAATTTATAAAAAGGAATAAATGGCAATAAATTCTAACTCAAAGTAATTTGACCTGGTTGTGCTGTAAGTTTTGAATCTGAATCAAAAGAAAAGATGTGCCAAATCTACACTAGTCCAGTAACCATCCGTCAGATGTGACATTTAAGGGAGGTTCTTAACAGAAACGGATGTTTCTAGAAACACTGCTACAGGTGCATATGTAGTAACCAAATATGTGTACTTAATTTGTTAGAAGGAAGATTATAACCAACTTTTCCCATATGCATGGTATAGAACAGGTCTAGTATGTCCTTTGACTAAAATGAACATCAAAATGGCATTTAGGCATCTTTTGGTTTGAGTGTTGCTTTGCAAAGAAACATCGTCCAGGTTTTGCTTTCTTCATTCAGAACTGACGCTTCTGCCTGGCCTCCACGGTTCCATGAAACCTAATAGCTTCTCTTTACCTTATCCCTGATGAGGAATTTTAGCTTATGGTTTGCTAATTTATACACATGGCAGAGGTTTAGCACCTTTCAGTAAGAGGAGGTCAGAATGTGGTGGTTAAACCTCTGCCTACAGCCAAGGAACGCTAATACGTAGAAACAATACCTTGGACTTAAAGATCGGGACACTAGGAATTTTGTCCGTTCCTTTTCAAGTGTATTCATTAGCTTTGAAGAGGAGAGAAATCGTGATAAGTTTTTTGTTGCATTCTTTGCCTCAGCCACAGAAAAGCTTTCAGGAACTTTCTACCGTTGACTTTTCTTTTCTCAAGCTAGTTATTTGAAAGTACATTTAGTTCTAAGACGTATTCGTGCTCAGCATCTTCTTCCATATGTACTTCTTGGCAGCAAATTTAACGATTCCTTATTACCGTTAAGACTGGGAAAGGCTAGCCTCTTGGGCAGTGGTTAGGTTGCCAGCAGTCTCTTGGCCCTTGGATACAGCCGCATCCTCCACCGTGTGTCTGCGGAGCATCCGCCTGTGTCCAGGGGCAGCTGCTTTCAGTCCGGGCCTCTCGGGCCGATCACTGTTTCCTTTGTCAGCAGTATGCGATCTGCTCTGGTCTGGTGGGTCATTCTGTTTCAGTGTGACACTTTGCCTCACTGGCTGAAGAAAAAGTACATTTCAAACAGTTTACGTCTGTACTCTAAACAGCCACCACGACAACGGCAGCTACGTTGAGTGCTTACTGTGTCAGACAGTGTGCTCGGTACTTTACAATTTCAGTTCTAACATGCTTGTGGACAACATGTGCCTACTCCGTGTGTGCCAGACATAAAGGAAACGCTTTACATGTGTTCACATTTAATCTTTATGATGCCCAGGAGTATGTACTTTTGTCATCCCCCATTTTATACCCGAGGAAACGGGATCAGCAAAGCTAAGCAATCTGCCTAAAGACCCACAGCTAGCAAGCGAAAAGCTAGCACTTGACTGAACTCAGGCAGATTTCAGAGTTTGTGGGTTTCCCACCAAGCAGCAGGTCTATTAGCAAAGCTATGGAAGATTAAATATGAAGTCAAAATTAGTCACATTAACAAAAATCATTTTAATTCTCTAAAACAATGATTTAGAATTTTTGTGTATTCTAAGTCTATGCCACGTACATTATAAATTCCTTCTCATCAGCAATAAGTCATGTTTCCAAGACAAATCACTTTGTAGTATCACAGATTGTAGATCAGGCTTTTTTTTGAATAATTGAGTGATTTAAAATGCAGTAGGAAGATGGCCACAAAATTATCTATATGAATTTTATACCATATTTGGAAACATCGTGAACCCATCTATAGTCATCTTCTACCTACTTTAGTGATTGAAACCATAATGAAATTTGACATTTCACCTCCTATGCACACCGTGAACTACAGCTTCCCATGCACGCAACTAGTTTCCACTTTCTTTCTCTGCTGGGAAATGTATTTTTAAATACAACAGTCAATGAAGTCTGTAGTCTTGACTGTCCCACTAAAGAGTTCCAGTTTCAACTGTGGCTGTCACAGAGCAGGCAGTAATGAAATGAAGATGACTATCCAGGAGGGATGTGTTTGCCATGGATTACTTCCGAAAAGGCCAGGCTTTAAAAAATACGATTATATGCCAGTGTTTAATAACTTACCTCACGCACAGAACCTTCAGTAAGATTAGGGACACTTCTATCTCTTGACATAATCTCCCTTGAAGTCTTTCCTCTGAAACTCAAAATAAACTAAATATTAAAGTGAACCAAAATAAGTATCTGGGACATTGGCATGAAACGCTCTGGCCACAAGGAGGCAGCACTTGATGGCATCAGTGCAGGTTTGTTGGTAACCTGTTACAGGTAAACACAACTTGCTTCGGTTGTGAGTAAAGTGCAGGGTCAAAAGCACAGATATCAACTCGAATTTTATACTCACTTAAACTGACCAACTGAGTTGACAAAGTAAAACTGTCTTGTAAAAGGTTCGTCAGGTAGATCATACATTTTTGAGTTCCCTGTAGATAAAAGGATAAACATCGGAAAACTTTAAAAGTAGTTTAAAGACTGTTTTAAAATTACAGCATCGATGCAATTTTTCAATTATCTTAGTTTTACAAAATTTAGAAAACTAAGCCCTGAATTTGCTTAAAGAAACGTAGCATATACCTATTTGTTACAGGTTGAGTATCCCTAATCCGAAAATGTGAAATCCAAAATGCTCCAAAATCTGAAACTTTCTGATCTCTTTGACGTGATGCTCAAAGGATATCTCACTGGAGCATTTCTGATTTCCTGATTAGGGATGCTCAGCTGGTAAGCATCATGCAAACATTCCAACATCTGAAAAAGTCCAAAATCCGAAACCTTTCTGGTCCTGTCCCAAGTGTTTCTGATAAGGAACACTCAACCTGTACTCTGTGAACCCCCATGAAACAGAAAGATCAATCCTCAATACACTGATAGTCCCCAGCTACAGCCAATTATGTGAGACAGTTTCAGGAATATCCAGATGTGTCAGTGGGTTTATTCACATTATTGCATTGCAGTATCATAATTTTTTTAAAAAAAAGTACAACTCCTAAACCTTTAAAAAAGAAGAAAATACTTCAGTCTCACTGCTGTTCTGATTACCATCAACATCTGTACACCTGCAAATTAAAAAAAAATCTTTCAAGGTAGCATTTACCCTCAATGTCCGGGAAATGCTCAGAAGAACACCTGTCTTTGGAACATGAAGCATGAAAGAAACCACCAGAGGCTGCTCCTCCTCTCCAGCCGTAAGTGGAGGCCTGAACCTTCAAGGTAATGTTGAGAGCTTCTACCTTACTTCCTTAGGAAACATCATTACCATCAACCAGAAACCTAGGATCAAAAAAAGCTCACCCCTAATCTGATAAATTAGGATGTAACATATGTTTCTTTGGTGCCCGTATCCCCCCCACCACATCATGATTATATTTTACATTTATAATTACATGAAAACCAACAACTGCCCATGAATTTCTAAACGAACCCAAGTTCAGAGTGATAAAAAGAATGAGTTCTTACATTTTTTCCTGATTTCAACAGTGACGCAATCCTTGTGGTCTGTTCCGGCAACGTCATCTAATGAGGCAACACAGCTCGGTACTACCTGAAGTAATTCCATTATTTTCGAATTCTGCAATTTGAAAGGGAAAAGGTAACAGTAATAGTTTTTATTCTTTCTTCGCAGGTTATTACTTGTTTTCGATCTAAATGTCAATATTGGTGTGGCTGGGTAGGAAAGATGGAAACCAATGCAACTTTGAGGCCGCAAATCATGGTGGTGAAAGCAGTTCTGCATTTGCAGCCTGTCTATGGCCTCGACTCCAGGCTGGGTATTCAACCACTCTTTGCAATTGGGTTGACGCTAAGATCTCTTATTGTAGGGTTATCATGAGGTTGTCAAGGGCTCACCACATAGTAAGTTCTCAGTAAAACACATTTATTATCATCTGAGATAGTACTAAACTGAAAGTTTATAATGTTTCAATTCTGTCACTGAAAATTAAAAATTAATATAATAAAGCTATGAGTAGGGTGAATTTATGGTGAGTGTAATTTAACAGCCTGATAGCTATCTCTCCTGAGTAGAAAACTAGATAAAGATTCACCATGAAAATGCGAACAGAAAAGAGGTATTTTATCCCCAGGAGAAAAGGACTTTTTCCTCCCCATTCTCCATAGCAAACATCTGCAGCACTGGAGAAGGTGGTTAAACTGGTTGTCACCATTCTTACAGAACTCAAGGAGTTTTAAATCCACAAACTAAACGAACTTTCTACGTTGTGCTGCTCAAGCAACACAGGGCTTTCACACACAGGGGTGGTGAAGCCGGATCAACGTCTGAACTTGCTCCTTGCCCTGGGTACCTGACGGCACTTACGTGTGCCAGACGGGGAGGAGCACTCCACTCGCGCCTCTGAAAACCACCCGTGAAAGAGCGATCCCTCCTGGCTTGCTGGGCACGCCACCTCAGCCCAGCACAGCGATCCAAGGTCTGGCAGTTGCTAGTTCAGATCGACTTTAGACACGAGGGATCCAGGAAGAGCTGTAAGGGAGCCTGGGATTCCCTGGGCTCTGCGGCTGAGACTCTCCACTCACCTGCTCAGCACAGTCGACGGCCGTGCGCTGCCTCTTGTTCGGCACGTGCACCGACGCTCCGTGAAGCAGGAGCAGCTCCACCACAAAGACGTGCTTTCCTACCACGGCCTCGTGCAGGGCTGTGTTGCCCTTGTTGTTGGAAGCGTTGATGGAGGCCCCGTGCTGGAAGAGGAACAGCTCCGTCAGGAGCGCTTAGGAATGTTAACATAGAGCCCCGGTGCTGGGTGTGTGGCGCTCACTGTGACATGCATCCTGTAGGTCTGAATTTCTCAAAATGCTGGGGGTAAAAGTCATATTCAGAAAAAAGATTTATGGGCAAAGATATTCACTGCAGCACTTATCATTACAGCAGGAGAAAACAGAAGCCACGTAACTGTACGGAGCAAAAACAGTATAAAAATTACGGTTTTTAAAAACCATTAAAAATTACAGTTTTAAGAAACGATTTTCTACATTAAATGAAAAACGGCAAGATAGAAAACAACTGATCAAAAGTATACACGTTTTTTAAAAGTCCACCAAAATGAGTTGCCTTTGAGTTAGGGAGGCGTTGGTTTTTCCCTGCTGCTTTAAATTCTCTTCTACGGTCGATTTGTATAACCTTTATCAAGATGGAAAAAAGCAGCAGAGACACAGAAGGCCACTCAGTTCATGCCCAGGTAACAGCTCAACATACCCTAGTGAGGTGAGATCCCACACCTCAGCAAAAGTGGCGTCCTGGTCCTTGTCGCCACATCCTGGCTGCAGGACAGATGCTGAGGCACCACCCCACGCCCGTGAGAGAACCCCGTGTGGGAATGTGGGTGCCAAGCTCCTCACCCCAGAGGCCTCTGCATGACTGACGGGTGGGCCCGCGTACGGCACAAGGGGAGAAGTCTTCTCCGTCTCCAGTGCCAGGGGTTTCACTGGGTTACGGTGCCACACTGACTAGAGCAGGTGTGACAGCCGGCAGGGCTGGGAAGGACCCTCACCTGGAGCAGCAGAGCTGCGACTTCATGATGGCCACCAGAGCAGGCGTAAATGAGGGGTGTGTTTCCACTTATATCCTTCTTATTGGGCTTTGCATTACAATCTAACAGATACTTCACCACCTAGTCCAGAGAAGAAAAGTTTTCAACCTTGAACTCTGCAGGGAGAAATCCTCTAATTTGATATTCTTTAGACTTTGCTGTAAGCGCACTGAGAAGACTCTTTAGACACATGTCTGACCCCAGGAGGAAGACCAGCTGGAGAGGGGAGGAGTTAACATTTGCCAAGGGCCTGCCTCTGTGCCAGGGGTGTGCTAGGCACTCGTGTGTTCATCTACTCTTTATACGTATCCTAGGGAGAGTTGGAATCATTACCCAATTTTATAGATTAGGAAACCAACGCTTGAAGCACTATACTAAGCCTTTAGGGGACAGCCAGAAGACCTAGAATATGCTTACCGTAGAATTGATAAAGAAGAATGAAAAAACATGCACATAAATAATTTTCTAAAAGAAAAAAAGGATTTTTCAAAAGTTAATTATTCCAGAATTATCTCTTGAACCCCTTCTATAGGGCCATGACTGCACTTTATAAAGTACTACAGTATCTAGCACAGACCAAAGGCTTTGGGAACGTGCAGGTGGCAAGACGACCAATAAATACCCACGCACAAGAGACGGCTTCTGCTGGGTCAGAACCAGAACAGCCTCGGTAGCACCCAGATGTGAATGGCGGGGGGTGCGGGGTGGGGAGGAGCCGGCTCCCCGAAGGAGCACCAGCATTCTGTGTTCCGAGGCTGAGTGGTCCTGCCGCGTGCACGGCAGAACCTCTGGGCTGGGGGGAAGGCAGTGGTCCCTGCTAGCCACCAAACCCTTCCCTCCTGCAACGTTCCCACCAGGGGAGGCTCTAGCCAAAGGCGGGCCCCTGCTACGCTGCCCAAGAGACGCAGCCTGTACCTGAAAGTGGCCCTGCTGGCAGGCCAGGTGGAGCGGGACAGCTTGGTTTGCATTCCTGGCACCCGCGTTGGCACCATGCTTCAACAGGAGAGGGACGAGGTCCGCCCGGCCATGCAGGGCAGCCACATGCAGTGGGGAGGAGCCATCCTGGCTGGTCACATTCACACCAAGCCCATTGGCAGGAATCTTTGCTAGCTTCTGTTGAGTGCAGAAGATGGAAGCAAAGTCATTAGTATTCAAGAAATCAGGCCCAAAAAACTGAAGCCATCTGCCCCCAACAGCTCCTGTGCAAAATTTGGGATTACAGGAGGATTCAGAATCACATCGCCCACAGGGAGTCCCTATTACATTAGAAAGGTATGGTAGACCAAAAGATTAACTTCTGTTTATGATAAATGAAGTCCCCTAAAATGACACCCTGTTTTGCCAGGCAATTCAGTGGGGAAAGGAAAGTCTAAATGGTGCTGGAGCAATTGGATATCTACATACGGAAACACTGCACGTCAACCTTCATTTCATACCTGACACAGAAATTAAAATGCATCACAGCCTTCAGTGTAAAAGCTACAACTATAAAACTTCTTGAAGGGAACACTGAAGAAAATCTTTGCAACACTGAGATAAACAAGGATTTCTTAGATAAGACACAAAAAGGAAAAAAACATAAGAAAGTTTCATAAACTGGGCTTAATAATTTTAAATGTTTGCTCTTTGAAAGACACAATTAAGAAAATGAAAAGGCAAATCACAGAATGGGAAAATGTTTGCAATACATATATCTCAAAGGACTTGTATCAACAAGAATTTAAAATTTCTTTAATTTTTTTTATTTTATCTCCCCACCATGGCTCAGGGGAGATAGCCACTCAGCACGGAAATTATCTGGCTGAGAAGCAGAGAACTTTCTTTCCTAAGGGGAAGAAGAATTGCCCCCACACCCCCACCCCACCAACAGAAGCAGGGCCAGACCTTTTGAGCTGGAGCACATCTGGGGCACTGGCACAAGGGGTGACAGAATTCGAGGTCCGCTGCACTGACAGTATCCTCCACTTCATCCAGGTCCTCTTCTGTCCATTCCAAGAGGTAACGCACCTGGTGATGGGAAGTAGGAGAAACCGGAGCTCAGAACTCATCCTCTGCCAGCTGCGGAATCTTACACACACTCCCCATTAACTGTTGCCAAAGCGGGGCCTGCGCTTCCTTCCAGACTGATCCATAAATGCCTGCTGCTCCCTCAGGAAGGCGCCAGGCTCACCTGTGCTTAGGCCTCTAAATCCCTCCAGTGGTGACAGGGAGGTTAAGCTACCATTTGCAGCTACATCAAAAAGACTTTTCTTCTGTCTTAAGAGGGGGCAGCCTGGCGCTGCCTCAGGGTAACGGCTTTGAAACCCTGGTCCGAGGGCATCGGGGAGCACCTCCTCCTCCGTCATCTAACTGTACCCGTTTATCAACCCGCCAGGCAGCGCCAGACACCACCTTTCTCGCTTGACAGAAAACTCATTCTGAGGAGTCAACAGCTTGTTCGAGGGCACACACCTCAGCCTCCCTGGCTGCACGCCAGCGTTCTGTTCTTTCCACTAGAACGCACCAGCCCCCAGGGGGAAGTCGTTAGTATTTTTAAGAGACGGGTCTCACTAAGTTGCCTGGGCTGGAGGCAGTGGCTGCTCACAGGTCACAGTGCACTGCAGCCTCGAACCCTCGGCTCAAGGAATCCTCCTGCCTCAGGCTCCCAATGGAAGTATTGAAAAGACCCCCAAACAGGTCAAATCTACGTTCCAATAAAGACTAGTTTCCAGTATATCAAATGTGAGAAAAGAAAACGACGTAAGTACATTTCTGGGCCTGCTTCTAAGCGCTAAGGAGGTCGGCACATGCCTGCAAGGAGGGGCAGAGGGCTCCAGGAAGACCCCTCCGGCTCCGACCTCCTCTCCTTCAGGTCCCTCCCAGACCCCGAGCACAGACACTCTTGGGGCGGAAACACCACCGGCTCTGTTCAGGGGCCTCACCCGACAGCCCAGCTGGGGCAGACCACGCGGGACCACGGTGAGGGTGGGGACTGCTGAGCAGGTGGGCTCAGATGGGGCTGGGAGGCTCTGTAGATTCGTTCGGATGACGACCTCACTGGGCACGGGGCAGTCTGTCTCCGCTCACCGCCCTCAGCCCCTGCCCACCCACAGCAGGAGGAAGAGCAGGCATGTGACACGGGGTGGTCATTGCTGTGTCTCCACAGGCCGTGCTGCCGGCTCACACCACGGTGCTAGGGCACCCGAAGATGGCCTCCTTTGCTTCCTCCAAAGAATGCTGGGTCCCCCTGGAGCTGGTCTCACGAGAGGGGAGCTATGGTTCCGATTTGTGTGCCCCGAACCTCATGTTGAAATCTGATCCCCGGTGTTGGAGGTGGGGCCTAGTGGCAGGTGTAGATTCCTAATGAACGGCTGGGGACCATCCTCACTGCAGTGAGTGGCTGCCTCCCACTCTTAGTTCCCCTGAGAGCTGGTTGTTAGAAAGAGCCTGACATGTTCCTCCCCCTCCCCCCACCCCACCGCCTCTCTAGCCAGGTGATCCCTGCACATGCTGGGTCCACTTCGCCTTCCCATACGAGCGGAAGAAGCCTGCAGCCCTCGGCAGAGACAGATGGCCGTGCCGCGCTTCCTGTACAGCCTGCAGAACCGGGAGCCAAGGAAGCCTCTTCTCTTCATAAACTACCGCGTCTCAGGTATTCTTTATAGCAGCACAAACAGACTAAGACGAGGAGTGACCCAACATCAGCCAGACACCGACACCCCTGTCCTGCTCAGAACCGCGTGTGACTCTGATGGATTAACAGCGGCCTCTGGGCAAAGGCTAACACACTGATAACGACTTTCAGACCCTTAGGGTCCCAGAGGCTGTTATAATCAGATCCCAGCGGTTTGTGTTCACCACCTCAAACTCAATCATCAGCAGAGAGCACTTTAGAAATACACATCGCTGTAAAGCTCTCTCGTGATGTGATTCATTCAGAGCCGCTAATTTGGTAAGCGCCTAATTTACTACTCCATTAACAGCGGAAGACACATTCCTTTCAGGAACTGAAGACAAACCAGGGAAACTGCTCACGGGAACCTAACGAAGGCTGCTCTGCCGTCTGCTGATCTCCCTGTCGGAGGTGCCCTGTCACCAGATGGTGACTTCCTTCGAGCCACGATACCCTCTCCAGGTGCCAGTCCAGAGAGCCCACACCATCTCCTGACTCCCTGGAGCCCCCAGCCTCAGACCTCAGCCTCCTGGCCCAGGAGTCACGGCATCCACAGCGTCTACAGAGCCTCACGAAGGCCTCTGGGCCTTGCCCTTGCCGCTGCCGCCGCCTCCTCTCCTCTCCCCGTGACCCTGTGCTCTCTTAAAACCAAGCCCAAGCTTTGCTCTGAGCCCACACGCTGTGCCCTGGAAGTGGTCTGCTCTCCTGGCAAACATCTCGCCGCGATCCCGGAATGTGAATGTGCAAAAGGCAGGAACCAGCCTCACTGTGTGCCCTTATGCCAACCTGCCTCATCACTTGTCAGGAAAACGCAACATCACTGTTGCCAAATATTCATTAATATACCACCTTCTATGCGGAACTGAACCAAGGAGCCACGCGGCTTGAAAATGAACCGGAGACAAGCAGCACAGGTGGGTAGCTGTCTTAAACCAAGAGCAGGCTTTTTAAAACGCACTTCTAAAAACTCACCATTTCTAGATCTCCGTCAGCAACCGCTCTTAAAAGTTTTTCTACCTTAATAAAAGGAAAAAGAATATTAGAAAAATGATTTTAATAATAAGATGATAGAAATAATGTAAACATTCTAAAAGCTAGTAGCTTTTATTTGTCTCTTGATCTGTGGAGTTTTAACGACTCATTTAGTATCTTTCAAACATATCCCTAAAACTGTTCAGAGAGTACATCCTAGGAAGTTGCTGGTGTGCACAGAACCCACTGCCATTGAAGGTATATAAAATGTAACTGTCATTTATGTGGGAAGGTGAGATGATAGTCACCTTGAAGCACAAGTGCTTCCTAAGAAGCTGCCACTCCTGTGATTTAGAACTGCATGTACTGAACTCAGCTCTGTCTGCTAGCTGAGGATACCATGAGGGTGCACACCTCCTCCCAGGAGAGACTGCAGGTGTCTGTTAGCCTTTGACCATGTCTCTTGGCTTTCTCTGCTGTGGTCTGCATTGAGCTAAGCTGACTGAGCCCTCCAAGAGCAGGTCACATCTTGGGAGTGGTGGGCACTAGCGTAGCGTCAGTGAGAGGGGTCCCCATCCATGGGGAGCTGTCAACGGAACTGTGGTACGTCCATACAGTGGCTCCCCTTCAGTTAGAGTGACGCAGATCCACTGGGCTGACACTGAACAAGCTCTGAGATAAATTAAACGAAAAAAAATGTATAAATCAGCTTTTCCAAAACGCAGTGTGTGTGTGCACGTGTCTATGTAAACTTTTTAAGAAGTCGGGAATAACACACATCAGGTTATTAATAGGGGTACTTACAGGGTGGGGAGATGAGGGCAGAGAATACTACACACACATGCACACACACACTCTCTTTGTAAAATGATCTGAAACCGCTGAACCTATGGGTGACTTTACTCGTATTTTTCTTAGAATATTCTCTCTCTCTAATAAATACACATACTCCACCAAGCAAAGAGCTACACTTAGGGCAAAAACAATAGAAGGGCAAGGAGGGTGAATAGTAGTGTGACCTGCAGCTGGGCCCATCTCGAAGGCAGTGACCTTGGCCACAGCAGAGAAACAGCTGCCCCGTGATTGGCAAGCAGGCTGAGAGGCAGCCCTCATTGGGCTATGGGTCTTTTTTTTTTTTTTTTTTTGAGACAGAGTCTCACTCTGTTGCCCAGGCTAGAGTGCCGTGGCGTCAACCTAGCTCATAGCAACCTCAAAGTCCTGGGCTGAAGCGATCCTCCTGCCTCAGCCTCCCGAGTAACTGGGACTACAGGCGTGTGCCACCATGCCCGGCTAAGTTTTCCTATATATTTTTAGTTGTCCAGATCATTTCTTTCTATTTTTGGTAGAGACAGAGTCTCGCTCTTGCTCAGGCTGGTCTCAAACTCTTGACCTCAAGCAATTTCCCCCCCCCGCCCTCCCCCACGCGGCCTCCCAGAGTGCTAGGATACAGGTGTGAGCCGCCACACCCGGCCTGGGCTATGGGTCTTTAACTGGCCACCATAACCTCAGGGCCGCCATGTCCTCTTCTCTGCCGCCCAGTCTGGAAGCCTCACCTCTCTATAGTCCTTGTTGGTGTCCTCTGGCTTGGAGCTCGCCGACACGGAGGAGAAGCTGGAGGTGGAGGAGCCTTGGCTGATGGAATCCACAGAGCGCTGAGGGGACTTCACGGGGACCTGCAGCCAGGGAGCCCAGACGAGAGAAAAGACGTGGGCACGCAGACAGCTGAGGGCCAGGGAGGGGCCCCTGGTCTCTACTGCAACCAGCTGGCACAGCGCTGCTGACTTACCTCAGAGGACTTCTGCCTCCTTTCGAAGGACAGATGGCAGGCTTCCATGACAGAGAGAATCTAGGAGGACAAGGGGGTGAACAGTACCAATTGAGATGAGTATCACCTCAACAAAGCGCCATCACCCACACACCCACTGCCTGCCTTTCTCCTTGGAACATGGCGCAACAGAGTTTGAGGTCTTGCAGCCCAGCCACACCCTTGCAGACAGAACCAAGGCCCAAAGCAGGTGGGAACTTACTCAAGATCACGCCCAGCAAAGCCTGGGCGTCCTCCCATACCATGCTCCTCCTATCTGACGGGAGCAGTCGGTGCTTCCCACAAATAGGCTCCGAGGATGAGAGACGCCCAGACACAGAAGGGGCCTCAAAGGCTACCTTGTCCAGCCCCCAGGCCTGTCTGTCCACAGGCACAAAGCGTGGCCTTTCCGTCGGCACCCAAGGGTCTCGAGCAGGAACAGCTCAGAGCCACGCCTGGGCGGCAGCCTGCCCCTCTCTCTGCAGATCTCCCTCTGCAGGGCCTCGGGGAGAGCTCCAGTGGCAGAAGCACCCTCCTCACAAGGCGTCTCGGCACCTCCGGCCCAGGCAGCACCGCCAGTCCCGTCGCTCTGGCTGCTACCGAGCTGCCACGTTGTGAGCGGGTGGGCAGTCCGGCTGAGGACCCCGGAGCCGGGAGCAGGGATTTAATCCTCAAAACCTGCGCTACTTAATCTTATGCCGCGTGCTCTCGCCACTCACAGAAACGATAATAACGAGGGGGCGTGCGGGCACCTTGGAGGGGGTGGTGTGTCATGGCACAGACCGTGGAGATGGTCTCACGGGTGCAGCTTTTGGCACACAGTCGTACTGCGATACAGCGGTTCCCAAAAAAACAAAACCGGTGCAACTCCCAGGATGAGATGCGAACATGCTGAAAGAGCCCCCCGGAAGGGAGCTGGAAACCGTGAGAGGGAGCTGGTAACACCCCAAAAGGCAGAAAGTCGGGCCGTGCAAAGGGAGCCACGCGCAGATTGCCTGAAAACACAATCATTTACGGGAGCCGCAGCCCGAGGGTGTCCTGGACGCCCCCTGGGAGCCTCACGTCACAAGGCCCGCTCCCTCTGGGGCGTCCCTCACCAACGCTGCCCTCCCACGGGCACCCGCACCCCCCTGCACTCACAACAGGAGCACTTTCCCAACGTGTTGCCAAAGCTTTGTTTCCAGAAATTACTACCAGGAAGAGGCAAGTGAGCCCAATTATCAAATCATTTATGCTAGAAAAGTGAAAGTCAACACCGGCCAAGTGAGAATGCGGTTTCCAGGCACTGAAGGGAAAGTAGCGGGAAAACGGCCCCGCCCGGCGTGCTCTCCCTCTCCGCTCCGCGTCCCCACTCTGCCTTCCTCCCGTTTTCCCCCACTGTGCTCATGCACACATCAGCCACTCTGCTGGGAGTGGCCCTTGGAACAACACTGAGGAAAAACTGCTAGTAAAACTGAAAATCATATGAATAAGTAAAACCCATTAACAGCGAAGTCCCAAATGCAGCAGAGAGCGTACAGCCAAGTCCTGCCCTCAGGACTAACGCACTATTCGTCCACCAAGGCCAAGACCTAATCTATGGACATGGATTTTGTTTTAAGTCACATTGTCACTCAGAGAGGAAAAGAGCTACCTTGGAGTTTAATGCACACTTGAGTGGTGTCTCTTTCAGCCTGTTCTGGATCTCAGTGGATGCCCCATTTTGCAGCAACGTCTCTATGATGCCTTGGTACCCCCAGCGTGCAGCGATGTGCAGGGGGGTGTCTCCCTTCTCGTTGCCAATATCTAGTCTGCACGACTGCACGTCATAGTAGACCAGAGCCTTCACACACTGCGGAGAAATGAGAAAGGACACCATTAACTAAATGCCAGGCCTCGGGCACCATCTGTGCTCTCCTTAACTCCAGCCTTCGTCCCAGTTCGATGGAGGCTCCGCTCACCAAGCAAGTGCGCAGCCACAGACGGAACCCGGGGTTCCACGGTACCTGATCAGGACACCTCACGCCTTCAAGAGGACGCAACGGCCAATCGGTAAGAAAAGGCGGGATAAACATGTGATGTCCCTATGTGCAGAACAGAGTTCCCACGGCAGGCCTGAGGCTGCGCCCCTTGGAGGCCTGCCTGCAAGACTGCCCCCCGGGCTCCAGCACCCCATGGGCAGCTGGATTTGGGGAGTGTTCCCGCAGTTCCCTGGCCGATAAGGTAGCTCACTGGGCCTAACCTGTTTTGGACGACATTGTGGTTTATGCTGAACACCAGCTTTCCTTCTAGGAGTCTGGGATTTCGGTCTGTGCTTGGCAGCCTTCAGTAAAAATCCCAAGCCCTGAGTCCCTAACGCGCTTGCCTGGTAGACGACACTTCACGTGTGTTACACTCCCTGCGACTCGGTGGAGAGAGAACCATCGAACCGTGTGAGGCTCACCCCAGTTTCCTCTGGATTCATCCAGGTGCCTTTTCCCTTTGCCTCCTGTGCTGTGTCCTTTCACTGTGACGAAAGGGCACTGCATGCTGAGTTCCCTGAGTCCTCCTAGCAAAGCACGTACCGGGGTGGTCTTGGAGATCTCTGACACAACGCACGACAGGTCATCATGCAGCTAGTAAGGAATGGCCTAGGCCTACCCTGAGTGACCTAGAGGATCTCCGTAGCGTAGTGTTAAGTTAGGAAAGCAAGTTTGACAAAACATACAGAGCGTGATGCCATTTCTGTACATCAACCACCTGACCCAGCCTAGACCCTACCTGAGTATGAATCTAGCTGTACATCCCTATGGAGAGAAGGGGAAGGAGCGTAGGAAGGGGGAAGGGGGTAGAAAAATTAATACACTCATAGCAAATAGTAAGTGAAAATGGAAATTATAAAATTCCTTGATGTCACTGTAAAAACTGAATATGAATAAAAGTAAGAACCAGATGGTAGCAGGGACAGATGAAAATGATTTAATTTCAGGATAAGATAATGAGCAATTAAGTTTTAGATTTCTCTTGATTCAATATAGCATCTGCAATGCATTGAAAATTCTTTTAAATTAAAAAAAGTACACACCCAGTATTCCAGTCGTTATCAACACAAAATGCAACAATGAACTAATCAGAAATTCACGTCTGCAAGAATGAGGACCAGCAAGCAGCACTCACGTCTTCGTGGCCGTAGGTGCAGGCCAGGTGGAGCGCCGTGTTGCCGTTGTTGTCCTGCACGTCGGTGCTCGCCTTGTAGTGCAGCAGCAGCAGCTTCAGGGAGAAAAGATAGCAGATGAACAGAGGCGATAGGGGGCGGGGCCGCCCCGCCGCGGCCGGCCGGGGGGTGTTCGCGTTGTAGGGCCCCGGCTGCAGCGACGCGGTTAAAACAAAGCCTTTGCACCGCGGCGAAACCCCCCCCCCCCCCCCCCGCCGGCCCCGCGGGCGCAGTGTTCTCGGGAAGCTCAGCCTGCAGTCTTGGATGGGGGAGGTCACCTGTTCCCACCTTAAATCTCATTTCGGTACACCACTGTTAAAATCATACCATTGCGCTCATCCTTCCTGACAGAGTTTAGAAGTTGAAGAAACAAGTCTACAACCCCGCCCCTTCTTCTCTCAGAAGATCGAGAAGTTTCAAATCTAAGCCTAACGATTTTGTCCAGCAGACCTGGGAAGGTGCCTCGGACTGCCCATCCTCACTGCTGCTGCCGCAGAGCTGGTGCGGGACAGAGTGGGTACAACACGGGGAGCCAGGGACACAACAACCACGGTACGGTGGACACACAGAATCCGGCTCATCCGAGCACCGCGACAGCACCGCCACTCACCGTCACGCTCTGATAGCCCTTCTGACACGCCAGGTGAAGTGGAGTGGACCCGTGATAGTCCGTGGCGTTCACCACGGCACCCTTGGACACCAGGAGGTCGATGAGGGATGCCTGCCCTGCAGAACAGACGACTTCATGTCGGGGAAGGAAGGGGCTCTCCATCCCCAGCTGCGAAACAGCTGTTTCGCCCTCTCAGTCGCTGGCGTGAAACACGCAGGAGGTGTTTTTTCTCCTTGAGAGGGACCAGAGATACCATCAAGTCAGGCTCTGCAGACTCAGAGCACACTGGGGTGGCCTTGGAAGGGACCTGGCTGAAGTCCCCTCTCAGCAATAAAAGGTAACGGGAAAGAGCCTTAGACGTCCACAGAAGAGCGCGTGGTTTGTCGATTCGCAGGATGGATTATGCAGCCGTTTAAAAACCAGTGACACATATCGCCGAGAGAAAAACAGCCCAGCACAAACAGCGCGAGCCCTTCAATATTACATATTTTATACACATACACGTACACACAAGCGTGCAGACACTCCAGACACTCATAAATCAAAGTCATCACTGGGAGACGGGAGGATGGCCAGTGACTCCGGAGGAGTCTGCGTTTTCTACCTTCGACTGTTCATTTTTCAAGACAATGAAATTATTTTTCAGGGGCAGAGCAACGAGAACCCCAAGCCGATGATTCTGAGACTGTCCTTGCCACCGGGATCCAGGCCTTCCCTTGCTGCGGAGTCAGGCGGTGTCTCCACATGGTTAGGACCACCTCTGCGTGCTCAGCCAGCTCAGGGACAGCACGTTGGCTGTCAAGGCCTGTGGGACATTTGCTTCTCTTCCCTTTCCAGCCCTTGGGCGGGGGGCCCATGACGTAGGCCCTTCCACCACCCCAACCACCCCTGCTCTAGCAGCCAGGCCTCTGCTGGCCACCCTGGGCCATCCCTTTGCCCTGAGGACCACAGAGGCCAGCCCGAGACCACCTACCACAGAGAGCAGCCACGTGGAGAGGTGTATGACCTCTGTCATCTCTGGAGAACGGAGTGACAACTGAAGGATCATTCAGCCTCCTAAAGTGGAAGAGACAGAAGGATACACCGTGGGGACGGCACGGCACAGCCACTCCCTGACCCGGCTGGATAAGCAGGCACCCTAAGGCTAGGAGACAGGTCACAGGATGTGATCCCACACGTGTCTCTTCTGCCCTGTCCCAGGAATCCCAGCTCCTGCTCAGCGTCCTGCAGTGGGAGGGCTGAGGCATCTTGCCCGCCAACCCTTTAGCCCTCGATACCCAGCGAAACAGCCCGATGAGGGTCACGGGAAACCAGAAATGTTCCTGGGAGAAACTGACGCTCCTCCGTCCTAAACCCACTTTCTGAGGCTGGGGCGGGCCTGGCATCCAGCTCACCAGCGTGCGAGTGTTTTACAGCCTCCGTTCTGCCTGAGTCTCTAAAGAGCAAGATGTTGTCTCCACTTGGCAGCAGAGGCGACTGAGGCGTGGTGAGGTGTGTCCTTATTCATAGCCGCACAGCAAGTGGTGGAAAGTTCCACCAGACCTCGCGCCCCCGCTTCCTGGTACACACGGCCCCCACGACACCCTCTTACCCAGAGACGAGTTTCTCGCAGTCATCGCAGAAGCACAGCGGGTGACACATCTTCTGGATGGCATCTTTGTCACGGTCGTCTTGGCTCAGAAGTCTCTCCACTTCTTTCTGGTCACCTGACGCGATGTGCTAAAAAGTGGCATCCCAGATACTATCAATATTAAGGAAAGATTCGTTTTTGAAGGTGTGAAAGTTTTGAGAGTGCTTGCAGAAACACGTCTCTATGTGTTTAGGGATGAAATACTTTGCTCTCCGCGATTTCCTTCAACGTAATCTGGATAGTAGGGAAAGTAGCTGGGGACAGAGATGAAACTAGACTGCATAATGGCTATCCTATTTCTATAAATGTTAAAAATTTTCCATAATTAAAAAATCAGGGCTGGGCGCGGTGGCTCACGCCTGTAATCCTAGCTCTCTGGGAGGCCGAGGTGGGCGGATTGTTTGAGCTCAGGAGTTTGAAACCAGCCTGAGCAAGAGCGAGACCCCCATCTCTACTAAAAATAGAAAGAAACTAATTGGACAACTAAAAATATATAGAAAAAACTAGCCGGGCATGGTGGCGCATGCCTGTAGTCCCAGCTACTGGGGAGGCTGAGGCAGGAGGATTGTTTGAGCCCAGGAGTTTGAGGTTGCTGTGAGCTAAGATGACGCCATGGCACTCTAGTCCAGGCAACAAAGTGAGACTCGGTCTCAAAAAAAAAAAAAAAAAAAAAAAAAAACAGGAGCTTATAGATAGCTGAACACAGGGAGGTCTGTGGAGGTTCCTGGTGGGTGGCACACCCTGGGGACATGGAAGCTCTGTAGCTCTTCCCTCTGTATCCTTTGCAATGTCCTTTGTAATAAGCCGCAAACAGTCTTGACAGCACAGATCGCGACAGACGGTGCGAATGCTTTGTGTATCGAGGGCCGATCAGGTTGGGTTATGTGAGAATCTCCCGTGTTGAACTGGGCAATTCTGAAATTCATTTTTTTTTTCTATTTTTTTTTTTCTACTGCTAGTGATTCTGGAATTCAGAAGGCCAAATTGAGGATCCCTGGTGACCCCACTAATTATAGACACAACCAGGAAATGGTCAGAAACCACAGAAAAGTTCCCCAGAAAATTCATTTCAACCCCAAATTTGTATCCTGCGAAGAACATAATTATGAAGGCAGCCATCATTTTCATATGAAAACCAAGTACTTTTTATGAAATATTTAAAACAAGAAGTTACTGACTGGGCAAATATAAGGAAAAAATGTACATAAGATAAAAAAGGAGATTAATGAAAGTGGAAAATGCACACAAAGAACCTCAATTTTTAAAGAGCGTGGTATCTATGCAGTGGGACGTTTCATAATTCATCAGTTTATAAAAACGTTGCTTAATAAAAGCATTTCTCAAAACAAAAAAAAAAAACCAAGAAGAGCAACATGACAACATTCCCAAAGCGAGAGGAATGCTGGGAGGAGCAGCTCCTCTCTGAACTCAGTGTGGATTTTGGCAGCTCACTGAAAAAAGCCTCAGCCCTCCCCTTCTTGATTCTACTATAACAGGGCTTCCTCTTGGGGAGAGGACAATGGCTGTGATTAGCAAGAGACCCCATCAGCGCACAAACCCACAGGGCTCACGCCCAAGATTCCTGAGTGTGCGCCTGCCATGGAACCCCTCTGGTTCCAGCTAGCCCGGAGGCACCAGCAGGCTCCCCGACGAGGTCACGCTCACGGGCTGCCTAGCGGGGACCCCACCAGCCTCCCAGCGGTCGGTTAGTATCTGGGCGGGGAGCTGCCCCATGTGCCAGGTGATCACACCACACACAGTCAGGCGCTACACGCCCAGCCCAGCGCACACGCTCACAAACGCAACAGGGGCTCCTGGAGCCCGGAGAGCCATCAACTCTATCGGGACTACCAGTGGAGGTGCCACTGAGCCGGCCTTGAGGAACCAGTATATTTTGCTAAACTGAGAAAGGACAGCCTAGGCGGAGGGTTCCAAGGCCCAGCGCCTGTCATGTGCCACCCAGCGCAGCTACAGCGCCGCACATGTCAAGGGAGACAGGGAGATGAGCTGATTCCAAATTTCAAACCTGGGCATGTCTACCACCCCTCTGACTGAGCACAAAATGAGCTTCAGTATTTATGCAGACCACCCTGATGCCCAGAGACAAAGAGACAAAGCATTCCTCACACATCTCTGTCCACGAAGACATCCCGGAGTCTTACCTTAAACAGGCAGTCGATGGGAGTGGAAGTCATCTGAGACAGTAGGCTCATTCTCTGCTTAAGAAACAGTCTGTCGCCGAAGCCCTCAGACTCCTGCAGGAGAAACCAAACCACCTGTTTTATCACACATCACGAGATGTTGCTGCAAGATTCTCATGATATAATCGCCTTGCCTGGCCAGAGCTCATCAACCAACCAAGGGAACAATGACGAAGCCATTGAGTCCTAAAATTACGTGTTAATAATCTCATTTCTTGCCTGTCAAGGTCAAGAAATCCAAATGCACCATATCTGGCTTCCTTTTGCACACACGCCTTTGAAGATGACAGGGATTAATGAAGAATGATGTGAACACCGTGAGTCCCAATGATAACCCGTCAACTGTCACCACCGACCGGGGGCTTAGCGCTCCGTCTGCCGAGTGGTTTCAAGACTCACAGTCCTCTAATTGCTGAGGCCCCGTTCTTGGGAGACGACTTAAGAATCCCCCTCCCTACACGCCACCCCAGAACCCTATCAAGGGTACCGTGGTGCCCGCAAAGAAAGGTCAGGGCAGGAGCGAGACCTTACAGGTGGTTTAATGGAGAGGCTTCCTTGCCGAATGTATTCAATCGCAGCTTCGACTGAGGTCAGGCAGTATCCCAGCTCATCTTTCGCCGAGCTGCTAAATCTAAAGTTTTTGATATAACTCAAATTTGCCATCCTAACAAAAGGAAAAAAAAAAAAAGTTTTAGCTTTTATGCCCAATTAACACTTCTGCAAAAACAATGCTGTTGGCTTGGGTGACTCATCGAATACCTAAAGTCAAGTCGGACAGTGCAGGGAGCTACAGCCACTGTCCCCTTGATCACTCTGTACAGTGTGTGCCATTAGAAAAACAAGTACAGCTACTTGTTACTTCCCTGAAATAGGAAAGTGTTTAGAAAGCTGATTATCATAAAGTGAGCTGTGGGTTCTAGCAGCAAGAAGATGAGCTTTAGGGCCAGAAAGAACCAGAATCGGCTTCCTGCCCAGCCACTGACTAGCTGCATGTTCCAGAACAAGAAACACAAGCTCTCTGGGCCTCAGTTTCCTCATCTGTAAGTGGAAGGACAGCCACCCCCTGCAGGAGGAAGGAAGTGGAGCTCGGCACCCGGCTCACAGGAGGTGAGCAATGAAAGGCGCCGTTTCCTATAGTTGCACAGAAACTAGCGCAGTGCGGCGCTGCCATTTTCCACAGTATCGTAACAAAAACAGTTACCAGTTGGGGATCTCCGTTTTCACAAGCAGATACAACAGGACTGATAGCAGGTCATCAGCACACATGGTCTCCAAGTTGACTGCAAGGGGGAAATACAAATGGACAGACGCGTGCATCAGCTCCCCACCGCCCTCCAACCGCGAAACGCACCCCAGTGAGATTACGCATCAGGGAGAAACGTAACCGCACAATCTCCTTTACAGCGGCCTCAACAGATGGCAGAGTTGGGGGGCAAAAAGAACACCCCTCATTTTCAGAACACGCTTGAAAGGAGGTAGCTGCGAGCAGACCACACGCTGACGCCCTCCTGGACGGCTGAAGAGCCCGGCAGCAGTGGCGGCGGACACAGACTGAAGACGTGCCCGGGGCCGTCCCCACAGCCTCGTTCTCCTCCCGAGGTAATTCCCATTTTGCACGTGTGGAGTCTAATGCCCATGTGTAGCTTTGCTTTATTTTTTTCATTTTGAAATTTTAAGTCATCCACCCACGTTTAAAAATTCACAGTACGAAAGAGCAAACCGTGACTGTGCCTCCCGTGCCTGCTGCCACCCAGGCCACTCACTGCTGCTGCTGCCTGCGCCCTCCCCAGAGACGTCTACAAACACACCGCCACACGCGGGCACGCGCGGCTGTCCCGCTCTTCCTCCGCTGCTGTTGCAAGTGCACCGCGTGCGCTCTGCCGTTCCACTCAGCACGCTCTGAAGAGCAGCCCCTGTCTACGCAAAGATCTCCCTCCTCCTCCTCATTCGTTTCTTCTTAACTTGCTTTTACTTTCCATACCGTAGATGTTCAAACATATATAAAGTTAGGGAGAATACTCTAACGAACTGCTGAACCCCCGTGCAACCATCGCCGGCTCAGCTCATTGCTGAGGGCGCTTCCTCTCCATCCCTGTTTTCTCGCCCTGTGTCTAACCTACTCTCCAAACTAAGCACCCACCCTCAGAACAGACTGCGAGACGCTCACGCCTCTGAGCGTCAGCCCCATCCGTGTGACCCCGAGGCGCAGCGCCACCCCTTAGCAGACCTTCCTGTCTGGATGGGTGCGCCAACCCCTCGCCAGGCCCCTTCTCAAGCACGAACCTCTCTGGCTGGGAGACTGCGTGATGAGC
Source organism: Avahi laniger (assembly GCA_963575035.1). Classification (NCBI taxonomy): domain Eukaryota; kingdom Metazoa; phylum Chordata; class Mammalia; order Primates; family Indriidae; genus Avahi; species Avahi laniger. Next base: position 3,628 of record CAUYSK010064727.1, on the reverse strand, counting down.
TGCACCACCTTTCGCAAGCAGACCAGCTTCTGCTGCGGGGAGGTGCATTTGTTCAGCCGAGCCAGCTCTCTCTTCGCACGGGGTATGTTGAAGCTGTGAGGTAATTTGGCAAGTGACAACCTCAGCCCTTCTTCCTTGATCCAATAATATGGCTCAGGTTGTATATGTCTCCCAGCAAACCATAAGTGATGGGGAAAAAAAGATAGTGAGAGGTAATCTGACTCAAGTCGGTGGCAAAACACAACGGCTTTAAATGCCACTGAGGCTGCCAGGTGACAGAGAGCTGGGGAGCTCATCGGGAAAAAAAAGAGAGCGCTACAGCAGAAATTTGGGGAAAAGATAAAAACTCTTAGCCCCAGAAGGAAATAGCCCAAAGGTGGGGAGAGTTTAAACACAAACACTTTAGACATTTTTGTACCCTGATGAAACTTAAATTAAAAGGGAGTGCCTTTTGGCCGGGTTCCCTCAGGTGGGCAGGGGAGGAGGGGCACGCTGCACGCAGAACCCACTTGGGCAAGTCATGTGCCCACCTGGAGCCAGGTGCACAGAACCCCGTCCCTGGTAGCTCCTGTCCAGCCTGCACGCTAGTGCGTAGGTGAGGGCGGGGGGCCGGGGGTGAGCGTGAAGGGGTTACTGAGCAGTCACCTGTCAGCTTCAGCCCTGTTAGGTCGCAAGTAACTTCACTGCTCCTCAACCCGCCAAATCAGTGTGCCCCTCTACCAAGAGGCCCCGCTTCAGGGAGAAAGCAGCACCCCGGCCGCCGAGGACGCAGTGCAAACCCTTACCTGAACTCGGGTTTCACACCGATATCTTTCTGCTGAAGATCCTGAAGGCTTCTTGTGATTTTGTTAAAGGCGGCATCCTAACAACGGACGTTAACGAAGCTTCAGATTTCTTAAAAAGCACGGAACACGGCTTCCGTGCTGGGTGACGAGGGCGGAGAACCTACCTCGCTGGCCTCCACGGTACCCACGTATTTAAAGATCAGGTCGTAAACTTCATGGTGGACATACATCTGCAAAATGAACGGACCCCAGTTCAGAGTGTGCGCCGGGCGACGAGGAGAGCCTCCCAGCCGCTGCCCTGCCCTAACCTCCACTGCCTGCTTCATCAGGCTCATCTGGGCCTCCTGCTTGGCGAGAATTTTCTGGAGGACAGAGGAGGACAGTTAAAGAGCTTGGATCTGCACGTGGCAAGCTGCAATCCTCCCTCTCGGAAGTCCTGCTGCTTACCAGGTGCGAGTCTCGCAGAAGCTGCTGGAGGCATTTGGTGTAGAGCGCGTTCACCGAGTCCTGCAGAGACAGACGTGGGGCTCTCACCGCGGGAGGCCGCGATACACAACCCTGAACATGGGGGCGGCCCAGAGCTTCACGAGGTAACGCAAGCCTTACCAAAGCAATTACAGGGTGGACTTTTCCAACTTTTTTTTAGGTGTATATGCATTAAAAGTAGAAAAATCTTCCCTTTGGGGTTAATATAGATGATAACAATACCCGTTTTTATACTTTACCATGATTGCCAAGTTCTCTACATTAGCTTATATTATGCTTTTTTTTTTAAGAGAGACAAGTGTCTTGCCATGTTCCCAGGCTGGCCTCAAACTCCTGGGATCAACAGATCCTCCCGCCTCAGCCTCCCACGTAGCTGGGACTACAGGCGTGCACCATCGCACCGGCTATACTACTTTCATAGCTAGAAACATCTATACAGATCTTGCAGCAGCGGGCAAAGTTCCAGGGTCGACAGAGGGACCCGGTGCCCTGGGTGGGCTGAGACGGGGCATGCCAGGCAGGACACCAATGGCTACTGACTATGTGCTGGCGGAGGCTCTTCCTTTCGCATTCTCGGAACGTTCGGTGGAAAGAGGCAATGCTCCTGTCGAATCTCTCGGAGTGTCTCCCCAAAAATTCCCTCACATCCTCGATGGTTTTCAGGCAAAAGGGATCTGAGGGTGCCGAAGGCTCTTCTGGAAAAGAGAGAGAGGGCAGGCTGGCTGAAGCCTCAGCTGTTTCCCGATGGGAGAAGTTCCACATCCTCTTCCCTACTCCCACGGGCCCAGGCCCCGACTTCCAGGGCACGGGAACGGACGTGGAGGGGAATGTCCTTGTTTCAAGATGTTGCAGAAGAACCACCCAGTTCCAGAGCAGCCTGGGGTGCAAAAGCCTGGTCCTCTCACAGCCTTTTCCTGGGGCCAAACCCAGACTAGCCAGGGCTGTGGGCAGGAACAGTGAGATTCGGCTGATTCCTGACAAGAGCCTCAGAGTGTCTTTGGCACATTGTTATCTCAATCTCCTGGGGCAAATGAAGAATTATTATTCATTACAAATAAGGAGATCTCGAAGAGGCACAATGGTGGGGCTGGCTGGGTAATGATGCTGTAAGAGCAAACCCTAAAGCTGAGACCCAGGGACAAAGCCAGGACTACTGCTTTGCACAACTTGGGGGGTGCGGGTGGGAACATTCGCATCACAGGCGTGCCACAGTACACTGAGGTCTGCGTGAATGGTGCCTCCTGGAATTGTGCAGTATCCAACCTGTGCAACCATACACAGCAGCGCCAATCCACATCTCCTGAGCTCGAGATGACTCTGATTAAATTCTAGGGAGAATTACTGCAAACAGTTACGCTGGTTTCTAGTGGGCTCTTGAATATTTTCTGGGATGTTTAACCTTTATACAGCTGTGTCAGGAAGAAATTCAACAAACATGTTTCTCCAAATCAGGAGAAAAGGGTTTTTTTCCCAGAATACCTGAACTTTCTCTCTTTTCCAAAGGATGGGCTATACACAGGATGCTGAAACTTTCTTCTTTTTCATTGTAGAAAGTTTCTTCAAAGAGAATGGGCACTGAGAGAAGACAGGCAAAACCAGCTCCTAATTTAATCCTGTTTCCTTGAATAAAGACATCCTGGAACAAGAAAGCCATCACTGCACCAGCGGCCAGTGGCAACCACTGTCCCCCTCTCAGCTGACCCCTCAATATGGCACTTAACCAGACCCTGCCTACCTTCACCCCAATTTGGGTTTACTGGGACACAAACACTCTTGCTTTGCTCTTTTTAAAAAATATGTATATTTTTAGAGATGGGGGTCTCGCTATGTTGCCCAGGCTGGAGTGCAATGGCTATTCACAGGCATGATCATACCTCACCACGGCCCCAAACTCCCGAGCCTCCTGTCCCAGTCTCCTGAGTAGCTGGGACGACAGGTGCACCATGCCCAACTGTTTTGTTCTATTTGATACTAAAATTTTTTCTTTCCTCTTGGCTCACTTCAGTAGCTGTAGCTACAAAGTACCCAGATCCTTTTTAAATGTTGCAACAGCACAGTGAGACCCTGTCTCTAAAAAAAATTAAGTAAAAGTTGCAATACAAAAAGTATTAAGTGGCCGGGGTGGTGGCTCACGCCTGTAATCCTAGCACTCTGGGAGGCCGAGGTGGGTGAATCGTTTGAGCTCAGGAGTTCGAGACCAGCCTGAGCAAGAGCGAGACCCATCTCTACCAAAAATAGAAAGAAATTAATTGGACAGCTAAAAATATATAGAAAAAATTAGCCGGGCATGGTGGCGCATGCCTGTAGTCCCAGCTACTCGCGAGGCTGAGGCAGGAGGATCGCTTGAGCCCAGGAGT
>CAUYSK010064724.1:0-14047 GCA_963575035.1 Avahi laniger | reverse complement strand
GGTCTGGAAAGGAAAGTTAGAGACAAAGAAAAGCTAAATTGCTTTGCCTGCTAATGGTGAAGGCTTTTCATTTACCAAGGGAATTTTTGTGCATGATGATGCTTTTAGGAAAAAAAAATATATATATATTTATATATACATGTCGCGCCGCCCTGAGCAGCAGGAAGGACGCAACACTCGAAGTTCTTCCAACAGCGTTTTTAATGGGGCAAACGGCGAAGGCCACGCCGAAGCAAAACAAGCACAGGCTTATATACTGGTGAAGGCTAAGTGGCAAACTGTGATTGGACATGCCCTTAGGGTCCTCCCCAAGAAAGGCGTTTCTCTGCTGGCGCATGCGCTCAACTGATGTTTACCTCAAAGTTGTTTGGTGCTCAGCGCCATCTTCTGATGGCGTCGACTGCAGCGCTCCACAAACCCCTTCACATACCTGGATGCAAACTGAAATCCAGAGTGAAAGATGACTTTTCAAGGACCACACAGCCAGACTGGGATGTGACCTGAGATTCTGGCACTTTCCCACAACACCACAGTGATAATGTGAGATTGTCTCCTCCTCCTTCTCACTAATGGCTGTATGTATGTGAAAGAGACAAAGGTAATTAGGTTATATGCTTTTAAAAGACATGGTCAAGATCATAAATTTCACACTAGAAAAGTGCTAGGCACATAGATGACATTGTAGTTATCCATTGCTGGATAACAAGGTACACCACAGCTTGGTTTGACACAACAAATGATCATTTCTCACAAATCTGTGGGTGATTCTTTTGCAGATCTTCCTCGGGCTCCCTCATATGTGGATGCATTTAATTGCTGGATCACCTAGGGGCTGGGCTTACCCAGGATGCTGAAATGAGTGATTGTCTTTCTCGTCCTGGTCACAGGGCCTCTGTCGTCAAGTGTTCTTTTGTTGTTTAGTAGTTTGGACCAAGCTTCCTTCCACAATGGTGAGAGTATTTTAAGAGTAAAAACAGAAGCTTTCAAGGCCTCTTAAGGCCTAAGCCTAAAAGTCAAAGTGTCACTTCTTCCATACCTACTGGGCAAAGGAAATCATAGGGTTATCTATCCCAGAGTCAAGGGGAGAGCAAATAAACTCGACTTGTTGATGGGAGGAGTAGCATGTACATACGGGAAGGGGAGAAATTGTTGGTGACCATTTTTGCAGACAACCAACCGACCAAAGGTATTTATTAATGCTAGTGGTCCCTTTCCCTGACATGAGGGCAGGGAGAAGCAGAGGAAGAGAAATAATGAATTAATGGATGAATGAATCAGAGGGTGCTATGACTTGGCATATGATAGTAGAGAAGAGTGGAGTAGGAGAGGTGGGTCAGGCCAGGTTAGGTGGGCCTAGTGGTCCCTAGTCAAGAGCTTGGATTCTATTCTGAAGACAGCAGGGAGTTGAAGGATTTCAAGAACATAATAAGGTATGCATTTTAGTTTTGAGAGATTTACATTTTAACAAGATATCTCTAGTGGTAAGGTTGGAAAAAGAGTGGCAGAGGGCAGGGAGACCAGCTAGGAGCTTGGTATTGTGACCAGGAGATAAGTAGTGAGAGTTTGAAGTATGGCAGTAGCAGAATAAATGGAGATATCACCCACTTGGAGGATATTAGGGAAGTAGTATTAATTTAAAATTACAAAATATTTTTAAATACTTAAAATTTTTAAAATTAAATATATATTGTTTTATTTTTAAAGTAGTTTCATTTGCCATAAGACCAGACTGGAAAAGCCATGAGGGAGGATTGGCTGGGAGCCAGGACAGCAAAGAAAATCTCGTCTCTTTGCCTGACTCCTCTTATGTACTGTTACTACCCGAGCCTCACACCACATGTTTTACTCAATTATTTTAAATCTTACCAGAGAGGAAGGTATTGTTATGGCCATTCAAGAGAGTGTAATCCACTTACCATCTTGCCTGCACTTCAGTGTACTCTCTGCACTAACATTCAGAAAGCAAAAACCTGGCCGTAAGTCTGTAAAAGGGTTTACTTCTTGTTTAACATATTTCTTCATTGGTTCCTTTTAAATGAATAAAAAGTGGATTTTATAAGAGTAGTGGCCAAGAGTGACTCAATGTTTGCCCCTCCTTGAGCCCGTAGCCCTGAAAACAATTGATCACTGTCCTGCCTTGTATCCAGCAGGGGAGCTGAGACAGATGCTCCATTTTCCCACTGACAGCACAGAAGGAGTCATTGGAAGCTATTTAGTTCAGTACATTCATTTTAAGGTGAGTATGGTGTGTGTGTATATGTGTGTGTGTGCGCGCGCGCACGCGTGCATGTGTGTGTGTTGGGGGTGCTGGATGCGAAACCGGGGGAAGAGAGTTGCATGGAGGCCCCAGAGCCAGAATTGGGGTATCCTGCATGCCTTGGCACTTCACAACCCCTAAACAAGAAAGAGGATGAGAAACAGTTTAAAGTACTCAGGACCAAAGTTTTCCTTGCTGGGAGGCAGGGAGACGAAGCCATGCCCTCCTAAGCAATAAAGAGTTCCTCCTCTTCCTTCTGCACCACTGCAAGTCTTGCACCAGGCCAGAGTATTCAGATTGGTGAAATTACAAAATAAGTCAAGTCTTCTGGGAGAAAACCCTCCTGTCTAGCTGGATGGTCTCTCAGGTGACCTGGCCTTCTGAGGACTTTCACCCTAGGGAATGCCACTTTCCCAGATTTCTGTGAAATAAGCTTTGATGACTGGTAGAAGGAAAGCAGAAAAGTAGGCAAGAAAAATATTTGCATCTGCTACATTTGTCACACAAATGTCTAAAGGGGAATTAGAACCATGTTTACAGAATGACTGTCAAGGAATAGAATGATTTAAGCACGTAGGCATCTGGTTTATTTTATGTTTGGTGTTTTTCTGTAAGATTTGTAGTCATTGGAAGTGATGGGTGCTCCAAAAGCCTGGGAAAGGAAGAGAAAGCCCCTGAGTCTCCAGATAAAATGTGAAGGTAGCTGTTAGAGGGTGTACATCTTGGAGGACCGCACTCCCTGGCAGTGGGCCAGGCTCCACCCGAAGGGGTTAGTGAGGATGATGATGATGCTAATCGTCACTGCCATTATGAGTACCTATTGTGTGTCAGGCTCTGTGGTAGGCACTTTACAGACATAATTTCCTTTAGTTCACTCTGCAACTCAGTGAGATAGTGTTGTTAGCTTCCCCTTCTCATGGATAAGGAAACCGAGGGAGAGAGAGTTGAAATAATTTCCCCAGGATGCATAATGTGATTCGAAATCCTGAGTATGGAAAAGGTTGGATGCATCTGTGTACCTGGGCCACGTTTCATTAACATGACTCCCCTGGCTGTGGGGAGGAGTGGAAATGTGAGATCTAGTTCTACTAAATAGAAGCTGTGTGATGTTGGGCAGGTGGCTTAACCTCTCTGAATCTCAGGCTCTTCACCTCTAAACTGGAGTTAAAAATCTCCACCCTTTCCCTTCACAGGATGAGCATAAGACTACAGTGAAGCAAATTAAATGCTTTTGGGACTGGCCAAGGGCTATAGGCATGGCAAGTAGGACAGTTGATTACAGACCCAGGACTCCATAAGACCGTCAGGAGGAGGGGCCAGGCAGGAGACCCTACCAGGCAGGGCTGATGAAGATCAGGGTCTGTCAGATGAAAGAAAGGTCCTTAGAGACCATGTGGTCTCAGCCCTCATTGTACAGATGAGGCCACAAAGGCCCAGAGAAGAGAAGGGCCTTGCTTAAGTTCACACAGCAGGCCATTTCTCACTTACCTTTCTCCAACAGGGAGTATTTCGTTTCAGTGTGGCACTGTACAGCTTCCATTTCACTGAAATGCATACTTGCATGATAATCAGTTCAGAAAATTATTATAATGCAAACTGAAAGATAAATGGTAGTGACATTTGTTAATACTGTAGACACTGTTTGTTGGCAAATGATAAGCTTTATTGATACTCCTAATGTATGTATTGGCAAGAACAATGCACCACAAAATGTTAACATCTGCCAACGTAGTGCAAACAATTATAAGTAATTTTTTTAATGCAGAAATTATGCAATAATAAAAGGCATGGCTGCAAATTAATATGACACAGAGTCAGGTTTATGTATTTAGAGGCATAAGCAATAATTTACACAGAAAGCAAGCAAAAGTTCTTTTAAGTATTGCTTTGTCAAAAGTGACTCTCTGACACCAAATACAGGAGAAAGTCAGGGAATTGAGATGGTTATTAAATCTGACCTTGATCAGATTTTTATTATGTCAGAAAAAAATGGTTCTTAAGAGAGAGAGAGTTGTCATGGGATTAGAGTCCATCTACAGCGAGATGTTTCCATGGCAACAAATCAAACACCATTTCCTCTGACTCCAGTCTCCTGCTTCCGAAGTATGAACTTAGCATTGAATAATTAGAGTGAGACACAGTAATGTTGTGTAAAGACAAAAAACAGAAGAATCAATCTGGAGGCAGTGAATTATTTTAAAATGGCAATTAACCCCATCAACGTGACTGTCTGCAGCTCATGCTGGCTATGACAGGTCCTGTGTAGGTATTTGGTTGTACAAATTAAAAGCATAATTTTTTTGTCACACACAACCTTAATAAAAATCCAAAGCCAAACCATAATTCTACCCAAATTAATGAAGTCTGAAAGTTATGGATAAGGCCTTAATAGAAATTCAGAGCTGTGTCCAAGTCTGCAGTAGGTGGTAACATGTAATACTCTACCTGAATTCTTCTCATGTTTGAGGGATCTAAAAACATACTCGATACTGGTGCATGGTTAGTGTCCCACAACCAATGAGCTATCTAAATTCATAGGCTCCAATGTCACACTCCTAAAATCTTGGTGGAAAGTTAAACTGGTACACACAAAGCCACTTAGAACTTAGGGAGATACCTAAGCCTTTCAGCTTCTTGGTTGCCTTGCAGTATTGTCGTCTAATTGCATTAAGGGTACATTTGCATTGTGCTTCCTCAAGAAATGTGTCTCAGGAGCTAATCTTGTGGATGGCATCTGGTGTTCACCACTGGGTAGTGTTTTTCCCCAGATGTTTCCCATTTCTTTCAGAAACATTTCCTACCCACAGGGAGAAAATAGAATCCAAGATCTGCATTTCTGCCAGGAGAACATGTTGTCTCTCCCATGTTGCCCAAGTCGGAATGGGTGAACTCATCACCACAGCAAATATGTTCCACCCAAGTCTGTTTCTAAAAAGGTTCTTGGGGCTTGGGGCTCTGGTTGCTCCTGAAAACACACTGATTCATTCCTAAAACTCTTTCATCCCATCTGGGTCCCACTCAGCTTGCTGTCAGAGACCCCTCCCCTGCAGCACCTCCTCCATCCCCCATAATGATGTTTCTTAGCTGTGTGCATACTGAGGAAATTTTTATGTTGATTTTTTTACATCTAGAGGAAAGACTTGTGTAATTAGACATTTAGAAAAAACCACTAACTCTGAGAACAATGGAAAAAGGCCTTGCTGTTGGCCTAGATTTAAAGACAAAATCTGGCTTGTCTTAATGCAGTTTCCTGAATCTTTCTGGCTTCTTTCTATTTCCAGGACTCCTTTGGCTATAGCTCGTTGTCATGCAAACCTGTGCTGCTGATTATGGACTGGGAATGGTGAGAGAGCCCTGGAAACTTAGTTTAAAGGGTAGGAAGCAAGAGGTAATCTAGAAGCCCACTCATTCATTCATTTGTTCATTCCCTCATTGATTTATTCATTCAATAAATACATACAGAATGCTCCCAGATATGAGGTACCCCAAGGTGCTAATCCAGAGAAGAGGATAAGTTATGGAGCTAGGCTGCCCAAGCAGGGCATGTTAGCCCCACCTCCCCATTTGGAGGATGAGGTAGATACTTTCTAATAAATAAATATTCCCACTCTCCATATTTCATTGGATAGAAATGTTGGATTGGCTTGTCAATGGGACCAGATATGAAATGACGTGGGAGAGGCATTTCATAATTTATATGGCTGTGAAGACCAGTACCTCATCTCCTACAAGGGTGCAAAAGCCCTGGCCAAATAATTCCTCAGCATGGGCTATGCAGAGCCACATGGCTTCTATTAGTTGGTTACTGAACAGATAGTAGCAAAAAAGCAAAGACCTCTGTTTAAACCTTGGCTCTACCTCTTACTAGCTGTGTGACCTGATACAAATTACTTCACTTCTCTAGGCTGCAGTTTCCTTAGCTGTAAAATGGTGTTAATATCTGTCTCACTAGGTTGTTGCCAAGAGCAGAGGAGATAAAACATAAAATAGAAAGTACCCAGTGTGGGACCTGCCATACAGCTTGACACATATTAATGACAATGCTGATGAATTGGTTGTCAACTCTATTTTCTGATTAGACCTTAAAATAAGGATGACCCTGAGGAATTTCTGATGATGGATCTAGGATAAGTATTATTTAAAAGCTAGCATGAAATGGGTAGCTTATAAAAATTCATTGTGATAGTATGACATTTCAGTTCTCTAGTACATTTTGTGGCTTAGAAATGTAAGATAAACATTATTTCCACCTTCATTTTACAATTCATTCCATTGCTTGAAATCTCTTACATGCAAACTGTTAGATACTTTAAAAAATGGAAGAGCCACTCACTTAGGTTCTTGACCTCATACATTTGAACAGTCTCATGATTTCTTTTATTCCAGGAAACTTAAAAGCCATCTCTATGCTAATGGTAAAATAGTTACTCTAGGTCTATTCTAATGCCTTTAATAATAGTTGGCAGTTAGAAAGGTGACAAATACAAATGTCCCCAGACAAATTGTGTGTCATGGGTCTTGCTGAGGAAACATTTATAAGAGTTGCCTTCTAGTCAAATGGCTAACTGACAAGCATCTTGGCACAGGGGTCAGTGACTTTGCCAGAGAAGAGGACATGTTCTGGAAAACATGTCATCCCTTGGGACCATTAGTGAAAGCCAAGTGTCTGAGTACCCCTTCTCTTGATTAACAAGTAGCTGCTGGTTCTCTGCTGTACCCCAGGCTCTCAGCACCCAAGCACCTAAGCTTGGACACTGTCCTCTATGGGCCCTTCCTCACTCACCTTCTAAGATGCAAGACTTCACTACCCTGTCATCTACTTGGTATCTAATCAAGAATGAGAAAAAGGCAAACAACTAGTGCACTAAGGACTATTGCACATGGATTTCATTCGGAGATCTCTCTTACAGCCTCCACATAGTAGGTCTTTCCTTGATATCTATTCCTGACCTACAAGCAGAACAGAAGCAGCTCAAAGATTTGGGGCAATGTGTTTTTAGGGGTAAACTGCCAATGAGTAGAAAGTAACAACTTACAGTGAGGGTGGAGACATACAATTGTGCAAAGCTTATACTTAAATACTTATAGTTAAAAATGCCCCTCCCACCAGGTGTCCCTTCTTTGAGGCAAGGCAGTGTCTTTAGGAGACCACTATTGACAATCTCTAGGGCCCCTGTAGAGTGGGAAAAGCTGCTATCACCTTCCTACTGAGATGAGCAAGCTGGCATACTGAAAGGAAGGTGGAGCAGAAGAAACAACATTGAGCTTGGTCATTCCCATGGTCTACAAGCTCTTATAAGAAACTGGAAACTGGGGGCTGAGTTCCAGGCCTGCCTCTGACTCACTGTTTGATCTTGGGTATGTCCCTTCTCTCTGGGCTACTGGTTCTCCATATAGGATTGCATAAAACCTGTAATCAGGTTTTAAAATCATTCAATTGCTGGTTGGTGATGTTCCAGGATGTCAGGTCAGGGAGCCTCTGGCCCTTGCTCAGATACCTGAGGCCCTCCATGGGCAAAGGTCCAACCCATAGAGGTGGGGTTTGTGGGATTTGTGGGTGTGGGGCTGAGGAGCAGGCCTCAGAAAGAGTGAGATGGGGCAGGCTGCTCCCCACTGCCCACCCCTCCCACACGAAGAGCCAACCAGAAAGATTATCTCATCAAATAAAAGAGAAAAATGATTCCTAGATTACTCTTAAATGGGTATTTATATGATTTTGGATAACAAGAGCAATAATGATTATATTGCTCAAATAATAAAAATGGAGAAGTGTTGTGCATGTGAGCTGACCATATGGGAAGCATCAGGCCTAGCAGCAGGGCCACTGAGCAAAGAGCTGCTAGGGACCCCCAGCTGCTCCTGCATGGGGAGAACAGCCGTGGTGGAGAAATCTCATTTTCCTTAGGGACAAACCCAATTCTGCCCTCTCTTGGGTGACCTCATTATTTCACTTATGTATCCTTAAAACAAACAGAAGAAGACAAGGGCTCTTGATTACAACATCCCGATGTGCATCTGTCTTGGCACAACTCTGGGACTGCATTGTGAATCTCTGATGACATCAGGAGAGGGGAAACTAAGGGTGCAGGAAGCCATGGTCAACAGCTGGTCCTGTTGTTGGGCCAACCCTCAAACAGAACCTGTTTTGATCTGTTCCCTATCCAGCCACAGTGGACTCCTGCCAAGCGGGAGAGCCTCCTGATGGCTGGGGGAGGTCCTTTTGTGAATCCTGTGCTCTGGCCAAACCATATTCTTCAATGCTTCATGAGCATAGCTATGTTTTCCTACCTCTAGACCTTTGTGCACAGTATGTTTTCTGACAGCTGTTCCCAAACCCTGACTCTTCTTATTGCTTTTTGTCAAAATTCAACTCATCTAAGTGACCCATCATAAGTGACATTTCCTCAGTAAGCCATTCCTGGCACCATCTCACCCCACCTCCTTGCTCTGTCTAAATTAAATTCTGTGTGTGTGTGCGTGTGTGTGTGTGTGTGTGTGTGATGTGTGAGTTTACATCTCTTTAAGAACCCAGCAATCCTATTTGGACATTTATAACTATGCTGTTGGCCCAATCTTCTCCATTAGACCATGAGCTCCTTGGGGATAAATGTCATACATGCCTTGTCTCTGGAGTTCTCCAGGGACTGGCCTGGCCTGGCCTTACTTGGCCTAGGGTAGGGCTTAGAAAGTGTGCTGAGTTATATTCTGAGCTAAGTAACTCAATCAGCTGAAGTCGGCCAAGGTGTGGTCCTGGTGTGAAGGCATGCTCTCTCTACTGGGCATATGGCAGTGCCAAACCCTTGTTGGATAGGCCAGCCCTTTGCTGTTGCTTCCCTGGAGAATGATTATTGTAACAGCACACTAGTTACTGGGTTGGCAACATGCTGTTCTGTAGCCTGTGCCATCCTCTCTCCTATATAAATGGACAGTGTGGACCCATTCATAAGGTCTCCAATTGGACTGGTTGGTCTAGGAAGGGGATACCCCAGGACTTTCTTATGCCTAATGAACTTCAAAAGGTCCAAGACTCTGTGATGTTATGATCTCATAGGGCTCCAGCATTAGAAAGACCTCAGAAAAGAAATAGTCTAACCCCTTCAGTTTACAAGTAAGGGAACAGAGGAGGGACATGACTTGTTCAGGGTTACAGAACAAATCCATGGGAGGGATAAGATGAAAAGCCAAAACCCCTAACTTCTGGCCAGCTACTCATTCAGTACTTCCTGCTGCCTCTGTTTTCTGATCATTCAGCTAGCAAGCCGTGGCCACGGGTGCATGTGGACTGTGAGGGGTGTGCCTGACAAAGGGGCTGGAACATTTTTGAATTTCAGATGTATAATTTTTAGAAAGCAATTTATCATGATTTATAATTGATTAATGTAGAATGACCTTTCAATATGTGGAGAAAAATTGCCATCAATAATTCACTAGATTCTATATTTGACTGAGTATGTAAATTGTTAGAGTAGTTGGAACCCCAAGATCCCAGAGCACAGTGTCAAAAACCTCATGATCAAAATTCTCTGAAAGATGATTGTCAATATTAATGAGAATGTGGTAAGACTATCACACTAGAATGTTCTAGGGATTGTGCAAATTGGAGCAAACTCTTGGGGTTGCTTTGCATGTCATCTACTGATGACAGACTCACTCATTCATCTCTCATTTGTCTAGTCATCTGCCACAGACATGCTGAGCTCTGACCTTAGCCCAAGCACTCTGTCCTTTGGAATCTCACTTCCCCTAAGCCAGGCTATGGAGTGGCATTTGATTTCCTGAGTTCCCCCTAAGCAGTCCCTGGGAAAGATTCAGTTCTATACTCAAGGATGGCCACCATGGCATTATTTGTAAAAGTGGTATATGGCAGCTACCTAGGAAAACTGATGAAATCACTAAGGTCCCATCACTGACATATGATGTAGAAGTTAAAACAGCTGGCTATGAAAATAACGTAAAAGCATAGCAAATACTTAGGATCAGTGAAAAAAAAAAGTCTTCTACAAAGCAAGACTCTCAAACATTATATCCATGTAAACATATGTGGCTCTGAAGGGGAGCCGAAAAGGGGTTCTTCAAAATGAAAGTGATAGTTTTGTTGTGGGGCTGTGGTTGTGAGTTCTCCTGCAGGTTTCCTAACTCCATATGTTGTTGCTTGATTGATCTTACTTATTCACTTAAAGGGAAACAAAGCCCAGTGTCTGCAGTCAAGGAGACATGGTGTAGTTTTGGTCTTCTGCCAGCAGATGGAGATGCCCTGCTTTCTGTTTTCTGGCAGTCAAGCTACCAGAAGAAAAGCCTTGGTCTCAGTCCTAAGGTCTTGCAGATTCTCTGTATTTTTATTTAAATATCTAACTGTGAATTCTCCAGCACCTGATGAGCCCTGAAAGTTATTTCTGATCAGAGTATGTGGCTTTGAGGGAGAAGATCCAAGTTTTATAGGGCCTGGAGTTCATATAATTTGGGGGTTGCTCTTTGAAAAAAATAATTCAAAATTACAAATACAAAATCAAGTACAGAACCTTGTAAGGGGTCTCTGAAAATATGGCCCATTTAGTTGAGTCTTCATTTATTTCCCAATAAGGGCATCAGAGATTACTGCTTTTGTACAGTCCATCTAGCCTGGGGAGGAAAGGCATTGCCACTGAAAGACCACAGGCTCCTTGAAGGAGGGGCCATATCTTCATTCTCATCGGATATTGGTAAAGGGTTATTTTCTTTTCTGTTCTTATCAGTTTAATGCCTAGTATCGGGTAGATACTCAGTGACTGAGTGTTAAATGAGAGGAAGCAGAAACAGGGGTTAGGAAGAAGTCTGGAACCCAAATCCACCTTGTGTCAAAGAGGAAGCTTGAACATGATGCCTCTTTATCTTATTCTTCCTAGGGCACCAGGTAGCTAGATGGCAATGACCAGAAGTAATACTCTGTGGGCTTCACACACAACAGCTACCTAATCCAATTCATCTCTGGGTTCCAGAAGGTCTGGATTATGCAGTCTTTTATACACACACACACACACACACACAAACACACACACACACACACAAAGAGAGAGAGAGAGAGAGAGAGAGAGAGAGAGAGAGAGTGACTTTAACGACTTGGAAGGCCTCTTCAGCATGAAATAGGTCAGGGAAGTATTTACTTTAAATTCTCTTTGAATTAAGTTTTAATTTAAATTTAAATTAATATGAGCAAATGGTTGTAGCATGTCACCTTGATTGCACTGCCCCATGTCCTTACTGTCTTTTATATACACGTAGGTTCCCATCCTCCTCAATACAAGGATTTTAGTGGTTTGCTACTTTGTTGTTACCCTTCTGTCCATAGCAATGGTCATTCTCCCTCTCATAGCCGTGGCACCTTCTTCTGGAATCATATCACCTGCTTATTCTGGTCTATGGTGGTTCAACCAGAATTGGTGTCTGGTCCTTATGATTTGTATAATTTATTCCTAAGAATAACTCCATGCTGAATAAACATTCCCCTCCTTGTTCTGCTTTCCTCACTATATTATTTTGGTTAGGCTAGACTGCATTAATATATAAACCCATATATATAATAACTTAACAAAATGGAAGTTTATCTCTTGCCCATATAACAACCTAGCCTGGTTTCAGACTGGCAGGGGGCTCTGTTCCATGCAGTTATTCAGAGGCCCTGGCTGAAGGAGAGTCTGCCTTCTTTCGTAAAAGGCTTTCAGTATCACTGTGATTGTCTCCAACCCAATCAGGCAAAGGGGGGAAACAGAAGAGCTCACGTTAAGGGTTTTTAATGGGCCATGCCTAGAATTGGCACACTTTGCTTCTGCTTAAATTGTATTGACTAAATCTCAATCACATGGCCACATGTAATTTCAAGGGAGGCAGGGAAATATTGTCTCATTACATACGTGAGAAGAGTAAATAGATTCTGGTGAACAGGTAGCAGTCTCTGCCACATCACATACAACACAGCAGATGTTAGTAATGAGCAGTTTAGATTCCTCCCAGACATTAATTTTAATACATTAGAGTAATAATGTCTTTATTTTTTTTCTCTGAAACCAAATTGGGAAAAAATGGATGAGAAACAAAAACAACCCTATAATTGTTGAAACTAGGAAACACCTATAATCATGAACCACAAAAATAAGATGGAATGTCATGTGCAGTGAACACTGAACTGAAGTTATGGGGGTGGGGCTCCAATAGAAAACACATGTCTTTCCAGATCTTGGAGAGAGCTGGCACAGCACAAAGTTCTCCAAAGTAGGTGACCTACTCTAAGGGCAAATCTAACAGTCCTTTGTTTGGAACAATAAGATCTGGGTGCATGTTTGGCTGCAGGAATCTCTCTAACTCTCTTGGATACTTTAAAATGGCAGGAGAGGTGGGAATGAGCAAGAAAACTCACAAATACTTCATCTTTGTAAATGTGCAGCATGTAGAAGAAAAACAGTGAGTGTTAAGCAACTTGGTAGCGGTCATTCTTTGTGAGCTAAGAAAAAAAGTTAAACCACCTCTCAGTTACTCTCTATTGCACACAAAACACATTCACAAAACCCACCTCACCACCTTCTCCCACAAGACCATAAATCATAAAGGATTTTACTAAGAATCAGGGGATTTTCTGCTAACCCAGATCACTGAACTGGCCTGTCTTCCACACTATTCCTTTCAAATATCTGGTCTAGGAGGATTTATGCTCACTCGAGGGTGACTAATAATGAAAAAGGAACAAGGAGATCTATGTGAACAAGGAGATCTATACAAACATATAACGAAATGGTGGAAAATAACAGACAAAAAAGGGCGAACTAAGCCTACAGAGTATGGACATTTTGATGTGGAGCTGATGAAAATCATGACCGAACAGTAGTCTAAGAATTCAAAGAACTTAACAAAATAAGTTCTTTGTGAATTAAAAAAGCTCAATGCAGAGGTATAAGAAATGAAGAAAGGCAACATAAAGAGATTAAAATTGAGCTATATTTAGGACACAAAGTGGAAGAGAAAATTAAAATCATCACAGAAATTATGACTGTATTGTAAATAGTAGTAAGTGATGACATAGTATCGTTATATTAACCGAGGTAATAGTAAAGATTTTTTTTTTATTTCAGCATAATATGAGGGTACAGATGTTTAGGTTACGTGTGTTGCCCTTGTCCCCCCTCCCCCCCTCAGTCCAGGTTTCAAATATATCCATCCCATTGCGTGGTGTGCATTGCACTCTTTGTGTACACATATACCCGTCCCCTCCTCCCTCCTCCCTCATCCCCCCTCCCCCCTGCCCAATATCTAATAGATGTAATTCCTATATATGCACTTATGTGTTGATCCGTTAATACCAATTTGATGGTGAGTACATGTGGTGCTTCTTTTTCCATTCTTGGGATACCTCGCTTAGTAGAATGTGTTCCAGCCCTTTCCAGGAGTATATAAGAGGTGCTATATCACCATTGTTTCTTAAAGCTGAATAGTACTCCATGGTATACATATATCACAATTTATTAATCCACTCATGTATTGATGGACACTTGGGTTGTTTCCACATCTTTGCAATTGTTAATTGCGCTGCTATGAACATTCGAGTGCAGGTGTCTTTTTCATAGAGCGACTTTTGCTCTTTTGGGTAGATGCCCAGTAACGGGATTGCTGGGTCAAATGGTAATTCTACTTGTATCTCATTGAGGTATCTCCATATTGCTCCTGTTTCATTTTCTTATTAGCCAGACCCTCCCTTGGTTATCTCTGTCTCTAAGCAATGTAATGAGAGCTCAGTTCAGAGGAAAGGAGCCTCCTGGTTCGCCG